>JAQZBX010058396.1:0-17733 GCA_029593785.1 Cabassous unicinctus
GAACTTCTGAAGATGAGAGCCTCAAAATTTGAGGTATATCACAGAAGTATTGATGGATCACATTAGACTCTGTGAAGGGAAGCCTGAACATCATAGCTGTGTGGATAGCAGAATAAACCAACCCACTTGCCCAGGAGCCACCAGCTGCCTGTGTGCACACACGTGGGGTCATGGTGAGCCCATAGTGCAGAGGGTGGCAGATGGCAACAAAGCGATCATAGGACATCACCACAAGGAAGGACAGCTCTGTGGCTAAGAGCAAGATAAAAATGAAAATCTGAGCAGCACATGCTGGGAGAGAAATCCATTTACAGTCTGACAGAGAATTCGCAACTATTTGGGGAACAGTAACTGAAATGCAGCAAATATCTATGATGGATAAATTGCCTAGAAAGAAGTACATTGGAGAGTGCAGATGAGGGTCAGTTAAAATGACAATAACAGTTAGAAGATTCCCAGTCAGGGCTCCCAGATAAATCACTAAGAAGAGCAGACCTTGCAGGATTTGGAGCTCTCGGGAAGTTGAGAGATCCATAAGGTGAAATTGAGTGACGATAGTTAGATTGTCCATTTCTCCTAATATGCTGCCATTTCCCTGTAGTCAAAATATTAAAAGGATAAGAATATATTAAAATCAAATGGAAATAGTCCACATTATTCACAAAGAAAATGCCAGCACCATGGGTATCAATGAGCATTTGTATCTCTTGAGCAATTCAGTTTAGAGGACCTAAGAGAGTAATTTGAAATCAATTAATTCACATATTTCCACTTACACATTCTTTCTTAATTCTGTTTTAATATGCCAGTTTCTACATTTATACAATCAGACAATTTAAATATATCAAGTTATTTAAAACAAAATCAAGGCCCCAAAACCTTTAAGTTATGATTACTATTTATAGTATTTTAGTAACCTATCTTTACAAACTCTGTCAGGAGACATCCAGTAATTATTTTCCCATTTTATGCATTATTAAAGTTGAATTCCAGATACTCATAGTAAGAAAGCCTCTGCATTAGCACTTTTTTTGAACACTGAACTATTCTTATGTACCAGGTGACTAGGATGATTGCTGATGTCATCCAGGTTTGGCCAACTGAATGATAATTGGTTTCAGTAACATAGTAAAGGAATTGGGTTAAGGTACATCTCAGAATGGTTTTAATCCAAAGGACAACAGATGAATTATGTCTCATTACTCTTTCTTTCATCTTTTGAGCCTTTTCATCCTGAGTCCTTTCTCTTATCCTTTGCAGCAATGTCAAAAAAACAACAGCATGCTTTTGAGATTCTACTTGTTACCTATTTCCCATTTCAATTTTTCCCAAAGTTTCCTTCTTGTCTCTCTAGGTTATCCTCTCAACTGACACAATGTCTAAGAAATGCATCCAACCTAATAGTGTCTTCCTCAAAGCATCTTTCCTTTCATCAGGCATGACTTAAAATATTGAAACAAGGACTAATTTTCTGTCCATATATATTGCCTACTTGCTCTTCTAGATTTTACAGAAAACTTCTTATTCAAAATAACTATTGAAACCACAACTTTTTCATTTTTGCTTGACGTGAAGCATACAAAATGATAAGAAATCCTATTTCAGTCATAATTATACTTTCAAATATAAAACCAATAATCTTGAGAATCTCATTTGAGAGCTGATTAATTTTATAGTTGGAGTAATTAAATGGAGGCATAATAACTATAACATTTTAGAAACATAATTTTTAGTAATAATTATTTTTTATGTACCATCCATTTGTAATTTAAAGGTAACAAATGATTTAACTAGCACTTTATGTGGGTAATATAAATGGCGTTGATTTACTCTCATTGATTATATTCATAATTCATAGGAGTTTTACAAAACATTTATGTAAAATATCTTACTATAATAATCTTTTCCAATATACATATTTCTTATATCCTCAAATTTATATGTAAGAGAAATTCTTTTGGCAGAAATTTTATTAATATCAAAAACAATTCTCAGTAATTAATTTGATGCTGTTTATATAAGAATAGGTTATTGGACATAACAAGAATTCCAGATGATTTTTAAATTTACTTTATTAAACCACACATGCATATTCATCCTTAGAAGTTTCATTCCTGCCTTCTTTTCTTCAGATTGCATCTTTCCACTTAGTAAATTTCTAAAATTTCCCTAGGCTGAATTTACCATATATTTTCTACTTTAGAGTGCAGAGTGACAGTGTTAAGCATAAGAGTCAGAAAACGTTCATGGCTTTTCCCTGCTCCTTATTACCTCAGGTATATGTAGAAAATATTTACTTCACAATTTTTTAATGTGGAAAAAATGTGTGAGATACTTATTCCTCCTCAATTGTTAAACACATAAAGTAGAAGACCATTAAAAAACATCTTATTTCTCAATATCTTGAAAATAAATTTAAAAATCTTCATAGTTTAACTTCACTGTGTATCTCTACAAATCCATTCATATGTAAAGGACTATTTTACTTACAAAGATTGATTTATATGAAATTCTATGGTAACACATTGTTGGCTCTGAATTTGTTAGCTATCCTTTACAATCTGGTTCAAGTAGTATTTAATTTATGGTGGTTTCACTAGTTCAATTTCTTGTTAATTTGAATCTTATATTTCAGTATTGGAATTCAGCCTATGAATCACATATCATTACATATCGTTAGTAAAGCTAAACAACGTAATAAAAGCAGAATTAGAAACTTTCAAATTTTCTATGAGTGTCAATTTATAATATGAGTAAGAAATAATTATGGTAATGATCTTGAAACAATCACACCTATCTGTTTTTTTATTAGCTATTTTTAAAATCATATATATTTAAAGCATACAAATATACCTGAGAAATGAAGAAACATTTTTATCTTCTGTAATATAAATATATTTTTTGCACAATAGTGGAGACTTTACAAAATCTGTGATCTTGTTTCATTCTTCCTTTATTAAAATTCAGTAAGTCACTTCTCCAAGAAATTCACATTTACCCCTAAGCATAGAAACAATTGTGCTTTTAGACTCTTTATAAACATGGTTATTATTTAGGATGAACACATATCTCTCATGAGCCCTAGAGAACTGGTTATTTCCCCCCTCTAGCAGAGCAAACTTTCTTTCAACTCCTTACTGAAAAGGAATTTTTTGCTATACTCTTGTGATTAGTTAAATTTGTAATAGTGCTTATTAACAATAAAAAGAGCACAATTTTTGATTGTTGTTAACAAGACATGTTAACAAACAAGAAGTATTCCAAAATGGTTCAGAGTCACTTGTGATTCCATATATTTTCAATTTCATATCAGATCATAAATATAATTTATTAACATAATATATCTATAAAATCAAGCAAACATGATAAAATTATATTTTAAGGGTTTAGAAAAATATTATTGCATGAAGGACAGTTGTTTACCATTATGTATGTCAGTTTTGTATCTTCACAACTTTTACTATATGCCTATTGTTTATATATGTTCATGTATGCATGATATAATTTAATAAATTTTTTATAAAATCAACAAGAAAAATAAACAAAAATTGACAAGTACCTATGAAATTAAAGAAAATTGAGATTCATTTTAGAATGAATTATTTTTTAAAAATCAAGTAAAAGAATTTGTGACATGCAGTAAGACTTTTACCAAAAATTATTTCTTGCAATTGGAAGAGTGCAAGGAATATGCTCAATGACAATAAAGTTAGGAGAAACATTAGATCATGAGCTCCTGCTTCCACAAGCAAGTTATAGGAAAGTAGCCAGCCCACTTGTCATCATTCTAAAAGATGCTTATTAATGGCTGCTAATCAGGAGAGTATCAGAACATGGGAAGGGCTATAAGGAGAGTCATGGAAATGAAGACTCAAAAATAAAAGTCTCCAAATACCCTTACAGAGTCCCAACACAGTTATGAAAGATGGCAGATAGTGTGTGGTGAGTAGAGATAAGAAGTCAAATCTATAGTACATGGCATTTTTGGCTTAACCAGAGCCAGGTAACCTCACAAAGCCCAAGAAAGTCTTTACCAATTTTCATAATCACTCCATCTTCTTATTCTGTATAGTTGTATTCAGGGCAAAAATAAGCAAATATATGAAGGATTGCTCAGTTTCTTAGAGGCAGAAAAAATCCCTGATATGGAAAGGATATTCAGAGACACACAAAATACATTGAAGAAATGTACAAGTTTGGCATCTGAAGACGACTATGAGTGAAAATGATGGCCAGGCATTTAATAAAGCCATAATAATATTTTCATGAAATTGAGCACTGGGAAGAGGGTAATGGTAGGAAAAATACATGCAAAAATACATTAGGTGTAATATGGGGGGCATTTTCAGGACTTGGAATTGTTCTGAATGACTTTGAAATGACAGATACAGGCATTACATATCCTGTCATAACCTTCAGAATTGAGTGGAAGAGAGTGTAAACAACAATATAAGCTATAATCCATGCTTAGTGGCAATGCACCAAAATGTGTTCATCAACTGCAATGAATGTACCACACTAATGGAAGAAGTTGTTAATGTAAGAAAAATTGGGAGGTCTAGGGAGTGGGGAATATGGCTCTTATAATTTTTTATGTAATATTTTATTGAATCTAAGTATCTTTTTAAAAATAAATAAAAAATATATTTGTAAAAAGTAAAATAAAATAATGAATCAAGTTTAAATAAACAAATATATATATATAAACTAGGATTCCTGGAAATATGGCAAAATATGATTTAATATAATTTATATAAATCATTGGTTCTCATGCTTTTTGTTCTTTTAGGGACTCTTTGTACCCTAGAAATAATTGATAATCCTAAATAACCTATTGTTCTGTTGCTAATATCTAGGGAAATTATCATATTAAAATTAAAACTGATATATGTATAACATATTTAAATTATTAGAAATAATAAATCATTTTATTTTAAAGCAATAATGTATTTCAAAAAATGTTATTTTCCAAAACCAAAATAAATTTTGAGGAAAGAGAAAAAGTTTTTTCCTTTGAAGTTCAATATATTTCTGGCTTACTGGGAAATAGCTGAAATATCATATCTGCTTCTCCAGTCATTTTTTTGCAATATATTAGTTTGGTTGAAGAGTCTGAAGAAAACATTGTATTACACAGATATATGGTTAGGAAGGTAAGAATTATTTGTTTACAGCTTTAAGATGATTTTTAATATTCTTCTATAATAATAATATTCTAAGCCAGAAACCAACAAGTGAAAATTTCTTATAGAATAGTTCTAATTTGGAATAAATTCTTATTTTATTAGATTGCAAGTAGTGTTCATCTGGAAAATATTTGTTCACAGAATGATTTACAATTCTAAAGTAAACCACATTTATTAATATCACCAATCCTCTCAGACAGATCTTCAAGTTTTGGGAAGTTCTCAAGCAAATGTGTAGGAGACAATTTTTCTAAAATTAATTTTTCTCTTGAAACAAATTTCACCATGATTTTAGTAGTTATTTTCATTATATTCATGTTATTATTAGAGCAGTTGGTTTACCAAAAAATTCTTGCAGAAAATAGAAAATTTTTATATTATCCCCACTTGTTTTCCTTATCTTTAGCATTTATTTTTAAATTTATTTATTAATTTAATTTTTGTTTTTAAAAATCTACTTAGATTACATAAAAGTTACACAAAAAATATAGGGATTCCCATATGCCCCACTTTCCACACCTCACACAACCTCCACATAAACATTCTTCATAGGTGTGGCACATTCATTGCAATTGATAAACACACCCTGGAGCTTTGCCATTAAGCAATGGCAAACATAGTTCACATTGTAGTCTACACACTCTCCCACACAGTTCTACATGTTATGTGATGATATAAAATGACCTATAACTGTCACTGCAATGTCACTCAGGACAATTCCCAAGTCCCGAAAAAGCACCCATATTACAACTGTTTTTCTCTCTCCCAACCCCCAGAGACTCCAGTGGCCACTGGCTCCACATCAATGTTGTAATTTCTTCCATTGCCGGAATCACAATATGTCTATAGTAGAATACCAGTAAGCCCAATTTAGTCCATAGCTCTTCACCCATTCCTGAGGATTCTGGGATGGTGATGTCCATTTCACCTCCAATTGAAAGGGGGTTCATATCCCATGGGGAAGGTGGATCCTGCCTGCAGCAGCAGGCTCTCTTGATTCCCTGGGACAGCCGTTGTTGATCATCATTTCCCTGCCAGTTGTCCTGGGTGAGTCCAATAAGCTGTAGAGTAGGTTTTGCAGCTCCACTGAGGTTCTGTGCCCAGCGGGCACATGGAGACCCCAAAGACTCGAGTCTCTGGACATACACCTACAAACTCCAGCACCAAGTATAGGTTTAAATACAAGGGACAGATGAGCCATGTGCAAGGAAGACATAATTGAGTCCAACTCTGTCACTCTCAGGGGCACAAATTGCAAAGTAGGGCCCACTGGCAAGGCACCAAACTCTGGAGCTATCTGCCCTGACCATAGGACCTGAGTTTCTCAAGAGCCATCAGGAACCCCACTATTTTGGGTGGTATCCACTTTGGAAGTCAATAAAATCCTGCTGAGATGTGTGCAAGCTTTGCCTTTGGGATGACCTCCTGACTCACTCTAAAGTTGCTTAGCTATATAAAATCATTTGTCTTTATCTTTTCCCCCTTTTATTTGAGATCTTTTTCCAATTGCATTGCTAGTTGGTGCTTGGTAACAGTCCCCTGGTGCCAGGAAGGCTCATCCCCGGGAGTCATGTCCCATCCTGGGGGGAAGGTAATGCATTCATATGTTGAGGTTGCCTTATAGAAAGGCCACATTTGAGCCAAAAGGAGGCTTTCAGGAGGCAACCCTTAGGCACCCCACAACAATAGGCTAAGTTTCAATTTCAAGAGCAAAGACTGATAAGATTAGTCATCAATATCAGGGGGCCCAGCAGTCGATCATCCTTCTTTGCCAGTCACTGCCCATGTGCTTGAGGGTGTTGCTGCTCCTTATAGAATGTGGCAGAGCTCTCCAGGATGGGAATTCAGTATTCTCTCATTTATTGTGTGACTCTCCACCCACTGTGACAATGCCCCATGAATATCTGAACATTTTTATATACCTTATATGTATGCTTCGGTGAACTTCCTCCCATGCATCCCCCTTCCCTGACATCCCACACCAACAATCCACTGCCACCCTAGTTGTAACCTTTCTGTGATCCATAGGCTCTTCAAAGATGAAGCCATTAAAATAGCTGAATACAATTAATAGGAACATGAAATAATAAATAATGATAAGTTTAAATATAAGAAATAAAATACATAAAAATTTTTAAAAAGCAAAAAATAAAATAAAATTGAAAGTTTAGGATATTTAAAAAATGAAAAATATTTTTTTGACATTTTTCCTTTCATCACTGTAATATCTGGTGTCCCGTCCATATTGTGGCATCTTCCCCCACTCATTCCCTAGTTTCTCACTATTTTTTGTTTTGTTTTCAAAAAAGTTTTAGGTCACAGCAAAATCAAACACAGAATACAGGAGACTCTGATATACCCAACATCTTTCCCCATTCCTCCCGCCAATATTAATACCTTTTTCCATGTGGATGGTAGCTTTTATATAAGTGATATACAGATAGTGAAACATAGCTACTAAACTAAGCTTCTTATGTGGGTCTCCACTCACTAATACAACACATTATGTCAAAATGATCACTCACACACTCCGTAGAAGCCTGCTCCAGGTGCACCCTGTCTTGAATGCCCCTTCGTTGCTCTGAGAGTGTTGAACCTGTATGCCAGAGGTTAGCGGGAGTATTGTCTTCACCTCACTGTACTAGGGGGGCTAAGACTCTAACACAAAGATTGGGTAAGACGTGGAAATCACCCTAACACTCTTGGAGGGTGAGGTCCAGAGCTTTGTCAACACCCAGATGCTTGATGAGGGTGGATCCTCTACAGTTCAGTAAAAGTGCAGGGCATCTTCCATTTGATTTCAAAGTCTAAGAGTAGTTCTTAAGATGATGGCTTTTCTCCTTAGGGCCACAGGGGGACCTACCCTTTCCACAGGCTTGCCCAATGGCCATTTTCTTGGTTCCACCCTCATCAAGCATCTTGGTGTCAACCAAGCTCCTGACATCACCCTCCAAGAGTGTTGGGGTGATTGCCACACCTTACCCAATCTTTGGGTTAGAGTCTTAGTTCCCCTAGTACAGTGAGGTGAGGACAACACTCCCCCTAACTTTGGTATACAGGTTCAACCCTCTCAGAGCAATGGGTTGACCACCTGGCCTTCTCTAATCCATGGGGGACAGGAGTACCCCTCTCAGACCTATGGGGTGCTGACCCTAAGTGCCCTAATCTTTGAAGAATGTGCTCCACTCTCCCTGTACCCTGGGGCAGCAAAACTCTTCCTGAACATCAGATGGGAACATCCACCCTTTTCAACTGCTGGGGCAAACTCACCCTCTCTGTACACATGTGGGACTCTTTTCTTGGCACAAGGCGATGTCTTAATTGCAGATCTCAGCTTCCATGGGTTTCTTCTTAAAGCTGTTTCTTCTTCAATCTTTTTCTTTCCATGTAATCTTTTGTCCAAGGTGACAGTGATTTTGTTCATACACTCATCTCTCAAAAATTTTGTTGGTTTAGCATGCAGGAAGCAGGGGTCCAAGCCATCAGACAGTAAGACTTTCCACAAGTGTTTCCGAGATAACTGCATCTTCAATTCTGAGTTATGAGTTCCAAGTTTAGTAAAGTCTTCAAATAGGGCATTTTCATCTGGGAATTTGATTTCCAGAAACTTGGAAGTTCCGGAATCAGTTTCTGTTTTCTTTGTGCCCAAAAGTTCAGTCCTTAGTGGATTTCACTCATCTAGTATTTTGCTATAAGCTGCGAGGAGAAGCCAACCACATTCTCTGAGTATACCTTGAAAAGTTCTTCAGCTAAATGCTCCAGTTCACCGTTTTCAAATTCTGTCTTCCATATAACTCCAGGAGTTAATCTTGCTAAGTTCTCTGCAACTTTAAAATATGGATTGCCTTTCCTCCAGAGTCCAATAATAGTTTCATCATTTCCTTCTAAGGCGTAACAGAAAGTCTCCTTAGTGTCCATATTACTATCAACAGTCTCTTCAAAATGATCTAGGCCTGTTCCATCAAGCATTTCACAATTCCTCCAAAAAATACCCTTTACCCATTTATAAAACTATTCCAACATTTTGGTAATTGCAAAAGCACTTCCCCACTTCTCGATACCAAAGTCTATATTAGTCAGCCAAAGGAGTACTGATGCAAAATACCAGAAATTGGCTGGTCTTTATAAAGGGCATTTATTTGGGGTAGAAGTCCACAGTTACCAGGTCATAAATCATAAGTTTCTTCCTCACCAAAGTCCATTGTCACGTGTTGGAGCAAGACAGCTGCCAACATCTGTCAGTGTTCAGGCTTCTTGGGTTCCTATCTTCCTGGGGCTGCATTTCTCTCTGGACTTAGCTCCTCTGTTTCCTCCACAAGGTCAGCTGTAGAAAATGAGAATCTCTAGGCTTTGTGTCGCTCCACAAGGCCAGCTGTAGACTATGAGGTGAATGCCTTGTCTCTATCCTGGGGCCTTCTCTCCTTCCTCACAGCCAAGCTCCTTTGTCAGCTTGCCTCCCCAGACTCCAGCATCAAGACTCCAACATCAAAACTGCTCCAACCCTGTCCTTTGCAATGTCTTTTATACATGAGACCACACCCACCTAGGGGCAGGGCTCAATGTCCTACTGACATGGCCCAGTTAATGCCCTAATCATAACCTAATCATGAACAGATGAACAGATCAGTTTACAAGTGTAATCCAATATCTATTTTTGGAATTCATAATTACATCAAACTGCACAACTGTTATAGTTGGTATGTCTATCCTTGTGTCAATACCATGCAGTTTTGACCACTCTAGCTTTGTAGTATGTTTTCAAGACAGATTGTATGATACATCCAATTTCATTTTTCTTTTTCAATATGTCCTTGACAATTTGGGGCCACTTACCATTCCAAATAAATTTTGCAGTTAGTTTTTCCAACTCATTAAAAATGCTGTGTCAATTTTTATTGGGATTGCATTAACTCTGTAGATTAGTTTGGGTAGGATAGACATTTTAATGATGTTTAGTCTGCCTATCCATGAATAGGGAATATTCTTCCATTTATTTAAATCTTCTTTAATTTCCTTCAACAGTGTTATGCAGTTTTCTGTATATAAGTCCTTTACATATGTGGTTAAACTTATTCCTAGGTATTTGATTGTTTTAGTTACTATTCTGAAATGTATGTTTTCTTGATTTCTTCCTCAGATTGCTCATTATCGGTATACAGAAATGCTACTGATTTTTGAGCATTTATCTTATAGCCTGCAACTTTGCAGAACTCATTTATAAGTTCTAGAAGCTTTGTTTGTAGATTTCTCAGGGCTTTCTATGTATAGGATCAGATAGTCTGTAAATAGCGAGATTTTTACTTCTTCCTTTCCAATTTGAATGCTTTTTGCGTCTTTTTCTGCCTGAGTGCTCTAGTAAGAACTTCTAACACAATGTTAAAAAGGAGCAGGGATAGTGAGCATCCTTGTTTTGTTCACGACCTTAAAGGGAAAGCTTTTAGGATTTCACCATTGAAGATGATGTTAACTGTAGGTTTTTCATAGATACCCTTTATCATGTTCAGAAAGTTTCCATCTACTCCTATCTTTTGCAGTATTTTTTTCAGGAAAGACTGCTGTATTTTTTAAACACTTTTTCTGCATCTATAGAGATAGTCATGTGATTTTTTCTTTCAATCTGTTTATGTGGTGTAATACATTACATTGATTGATTTTCTTATGTTGAACCATCCTTGCATACCCAGGATGAAACCCACTTGGCCATGGTGTATAATTAATTTGATATGTTGTTGAATGCAATTAGCAAGTTTTTGTGAGGATTATAGCATTTAAGTCAATTAGAGGGATTGGTCTGTAATTTTCTTTTCTTGTGGCATCTTTGTTTGTCTTTGGTATTAGGGTAATGTTGGCATCATATAATGAGTTAGGCAATCTTCTTTCTTTTTGTTTTTTTATTGTTGGTAAAAATCAAAATTTTCCCAATACAAACCAATGTTTGTAAAAGGATATATAAATATATATGTATATATGTGCATTTGCTTACATAAATGCTATTTATATATATATATATTTTTTTTTTTTTTAAAGATGCTTATATTACATAAATGTTACACAAAAATTACAGGGATTCCCATGATCTCCATGTCCCATACCTCCCATAACATCTCACATAAACATCTTTCATTAGTGTTGCACATCACCTGCAATGGATATACACATCCTGGGGCTTATCCACTAAGCAGAGACCACAGCTCACATCGTAGACCACACTCTCTCACACACAGTTCTGCATGGTATATGCTGATGTAAAATGGCCTATATCTGTCACCACAACATCACACAGGACAACTCCAAGTCCTGAAAAAGCCCCTGTATTACAACTGCCATTCCCCTCCCCACCCCGAAAGCATCTAGTGGCCACTGGCTCCACCTCACTGTTATAGTTTCTTCCATTGCTTGAGTCACAATATGCTTACAACAGAATACCATTAAATCCACTCTAGTCAATAGCTCTTCCCCCAAACCTGAGGGGACTGGAATGGTGATGTCCACTCTACCTCCAAGTGAGAGTGGGCTTATACCCATGTATATGGTGGATGGGATTATCCTGCCTGCAGTTGCAGGCTCTCTCCATTCCCTGGGATGGCCGTTGTCCATCATTGTCTACTCACCAGGTGACTTGGGCGACTCCATTTGTTGTTGTCAGGGTGCGGCGCAAAAGAAGAGTCAGACAAGTTGATGCATATGAAGAGGGCTGCAGCTCACTCAGGCAAAAAAAAGCCCCGAGCTCACTGTGACCCTTTCTTTTATTTAGCTTAAAAACAATGCATAAATTCTTCCCCCCTAACCTTGCTCTCCCACTATGTTTCTCTTACTATGCAAAACACTGCCTTCTCTGGCAGTCCACCAAGGGGCATAAGTATAAACATTGTTTCTAGCCCTAAATGCCTTAGTCTACCTAATATCTCAGCTTGGTGCATGAGAGTGCTACCTGTTCCTGTATTACTAGATAGTTTTTCTTAGGAATTTATACAGTAACTTCTTAGTGGTGGGTTCATCCTGCTCTGCTTCTTCCTACTGCCGTCTGCAGCATGTAGAGAACTTGGAGACATTTACTAACGTGTCTCTGCCAGCAAGCATGCTTGTTGAATGCTTAACCCTTTATGCTCTGACTCTCAGCATCTTCTCCAACATCTCCCCCCCCCTTTTTTTTTGTCTAGGGTGACTGTGCCTGTCTTAGGTTGCCCTCCTCTGAAGGTCTTACCCGTCTCTGGAAATCCAGCCAAGCTGCCATGGACAGGGGTTTGAGAGTCAAGGGTTTTAAGCAGAATCCAGTTGTTGGCATGGCTGGTCTTACGAGTCCTGTTAATGCAGAACAGCAGCGCTACGCAAATGCCTCCTTTTACAATTAAGAGTAGCAAAGCACCAATGATCACCACACTGAAGTTACTAGAGAAGAAATGATGTAAAATGGACTTTAATTTGATCGAAGTATAAACTTTTGGGCTGAGAAATTGATTAAATTGGTCAAACAAACCAGTGAGGTTTTCTAATAGATTTTTCATTTTCCTTTTTAAGACTTATTTTAAGCATTGTTAGCCTCTAGTCCCTACTTTAGGCCCTGTCTCTGGCCCGAGATTTTATTTTGTGCAATTACTCAATCTTCCTGACTCAATGTATCTTGCTTGCACGGACTCAACGTATCTTGTCAGAGATTTCTTATACTACATACAGTCTTGAAGACTCATCTCCAGGCTCAACAGGATTTTGTGTGATACTCAATCTCGTAGACTCAACGTATCTTGCTCGCACTAGCTCAACGTCTCATGTCCGAGATGCCTCATACTATATTTAATCTCTGCTTCCTTCAGGTCTGGTAATGGAGAGAGAGTCCTGACTTTTCCCACCCCAAAGGCCACCATAAAACTTTGGCGGGACATCCTGCCAGTCGGAGAATGGGGTTTGAGGGTCTCTCCTCATTCCCAAGATCCCAGATGGACCCACAATCGAGTGGGACCACTTACTAAAAATCAAATTTTGAAGACAGAGAGTTGGACTACAGGTAACAATAACAGTAACAGTAACAGTAATTACTACGCCACATACGCTCGACTGTGCTTAGCTCCAAAAAAAATGCTCCCATTTTTGGGTTCAATCTAAGTTTATCTGGCTCCTTGTTTCTTCCTTCATTTCCCCGTTATTTTTTAATTGTAATAGCATAATGTGCGTAGTAGCAGCTTGTTGGTGTCTTAATTGGTTAAGTTGTCACGATCTTCTGCAGATCAAACAATATAGAAAACACAATATTAATGCAATTATACACATGAACATAACAGACCTTGATAAACCATGTAACCATTGTGTAGAATGCAATTGTTTTAAACCATTTATCAACGCTTTCAAAATATGTTCACCAGTCATAACTTGCAATTGGTTTTCAAATATTTGACGTATTTTCTGTTGCAAGCATAGAATTTCCTTAGTTAAATTATTATGATTCAGAAGATGTTTTTTCACTGAGTCCCAAGGAAACTCAGTTGCATTGTAAAGCACAGGAGTAATACAATAAGATGTTTGATTCTAATTACATTTCATTTTCATTTGTAATTTCCTAGGTTGAATCTGATCTAACAAAATAACAATTTGTCTTAGATCCGCTATTTTCTCATGTATTTCTCAATCTATTTGTCTTTGAGTTCCCCATAACTGTTCTGAATTTTGTTGCCATGTTTGCACAAAGTCAGCAGTTTGAACTCCTTGTTGAAGGGCAAGGAGTAGCCCTGCAGTAGCCGCTGTTGCTGTTACCGCTATAATACCCATAACTACAGCTGTTAGCATTCCAAGAAATCTTCTTGCCCTTTTCAGCAATCTTTTGGAGATGGAAGTTAATATCCCCATAACTGGGGTCTCTTGCGATTCATCTGTACTGGCAACTAAAATCCAATTCTTGCTCTTAAGATGTAAAGACTAGAGGTATTTGGGAAATTAATAGAATTGTTAATACAAGTATATAAAGAGCATTTGTTTAGACATTTTATTGCCCTATTACTATTGTTCCAAACAATATTACCCAATAACAGAACATAAGGAAGACGTACACAAGCTCTAACCCATTCAGTATTATTACGAGCAAGGGTAAAAGTATAATTAGTACTTATATTAGAAATGCGGCCCTGCCAAGAACTAATAGTGCGGAAAGCTGAGGCTAATTTCCACCGATGTTGCTGAGTGCAATGACCCATTCTGAAAGGATTAGGCAGTGTAAAGCTTTTTCCATGCCAGATAATAGAATTATTTGCATGTGTACTTATGCTTTGGTTCTCCTTACACCATTTCAAATTGAATGGCTGGCCATTTCCACAAGTAGAGCCTACAGGGCTCCAATCATTGATGATTCCATAGGAATTATTAAGTAACACTCATGGTTCTGAGCCATAACACACAGTCCATGGAAACACAGGACTGTTAGTGTACACATAAGGAATCTGGCCCATGGGAATCCCTACAGTAATAGGAATTTTATTTTGAGAAATATTGCCTTTAAATCCTTGTGCTGCAAGTGCATATTTGGAATGGTGATTACGGGTACCATTTTTTCCAATACTTAACCATAATTGATAATGCATTTTCAAACAAAGATCTTCTTCTCCAAAATATATGGGCATGGCTTCCACTCCTGTAGAGTAATTATTAATCAATTTTCTTTCCTCCTCAGGCTTTAGAGGAAGGCGAGAATCAATGGACCCAGAAAAATGAAAAGACTAATTAACATAAATAGGGTAGGATTTGTTCCCCCAAGTTAACAATTTTAAAAGAGATGAATTAGTAATATAAGCCCAATATACATAATTATGTGAAGGTGTACTACTTACTGTTGTGGTTGTCAAGGTATGCATAGCAAAGAATAACTGTATTTAGTGTGACATTTTGCCTTTTAGAAGTTACCATCTTTTCTGCTTTTTGTGACAGCTTCTTTGGCTTGTTCATGTTTAGGTTTCAGACATCTGGATAGGACCCAAAGCTGGTCTCCTTTATCTATAATGATAAGAGCAAAACCTCAACCCTATATCCTACTTAACTTTTGCCTTCTCCCATTGATTATTATCTTTATTCTTCCACTAAACTAGTTGTCTGATACACTGATATATGTGGCTTATTGTTGGCTAGAGTAGTTTAATAAGTTTATACTGACAATTAGGGTGAGAAACATAAATAACATAAAAATTAAAAAATTAAGTTAATATTGAACAATGTTACAGAATGAGAGATAAATAGAGCAGTTTCATATATATACTTACCAATATTTAATTGTTGAAGTAGCAACTGACACTAGAGTTTTGGTTGACTGTGTTTAGGATTAACAAATTTGGTACTATAGATGCCAACTTGGGAGTATTCTGCTAATTCCTGAGTAAGGGGCCAGCCTCCTCAGGAAGGAACACAACACTCCTTGGGCTGTACATTTTAAGGTTTATGCATCAGTTCCTGGGAGAGTGGCCAGCTCCCCCAGGGAGGAATACAACACCCGTTAAAATGCACTTTATCTTTTTAAATTTGTTACAAAACATCCTTGATGTGCTTACTATTTTAATTTCCGATATGCTTCCAACAACAGGCATACAATGAATAAACTTTTATTTTTCAAGTGTTTAAGATTCTTAGTAGCAATGACCTTAATTCTTTACTTTGTATAGTTTGAGGCATAGGTAAAAACAAATCATTATTTCCCATTTGGGCTGTGGGGTAATGCATTAACTTGTAATTTTAATACTTGCATTGATTCTGTTGTTAATATTATAATTAGAATTGGGGCTGTTGCTTACATAAATCAAGTGAATATACACTTGATTTATTGTTGGCTACTTTACAGAAAAGGGGAATGTGGGCTGGCTTGACCCATCCAAGAAAAAACCAAAGAAAGCCTTAGCAAGTTTTAAAACAAAGTGATAGTGACATAACTGGATATTAACCCATTGTAAAAAACCAGCAATATTTGGGACCACTACATTCTGCAGGGGTGTTATTTTATTTTACTATAATTTACTGTTATGCATTACCCCGGCAGCCTTTAATGGCTGCTTTCTTTTTGTACTTATAACTAAAAATTATGATCAATAACATTATATTTTAGTTAATATTATTTTGAAACATTATTATATTTTCAGGAATTTTATACACTTTTAAAGTATTCATATGAACTTTTTATTCATATAGCTTTAATTTTTATAAAATTAGAAAATTTCTTTTAATTATACAACAGTTTTAAATACTTCTTTCAACTTATATTACATGAACTTTAAAAGACCAAGTTACTCGTGACAGTTTGAAACAAAAGCTACTCTTTAGAATTTGACTCTGAGAAAGCAGGTTTGAACGTTGTGTTCTTTTTAAAAGTGATAAGACCTGTTTCTCCATGGAAACAATAAGGTTAAAGTACAAGAAGCTATTTTGATAAAACAGACTTTCTTTGTTGCATACTAATTATTTAGGAGAAAAATTTTGAAAACTTTTACTAAAACAGACTACTGACTTGAGAAACTTTGAAAAAGAATAAATCTTTAACTTTATATTATTATATTGTTTGACATTAAAGCTTTTAAATTTTATAGATAGACTGCTTAAATTTTACTTAGCTTTGACCACAAAAATTCCTTTTCCACACACCTTCTGCACTTTCTGTATTCCTTTAGCTTTTGTCCTGCATTTTACTCTTTCTTAATAACCAACCATTTTATTTTAGGACAAAATTATTGTCTTTTTCCTTAAGAATAAAATCACATTTTATATACCTTCCATACTTAAGGTACTGCAATGATTTTGGAAACTGTTTTCAAGCAAACTTCTGACAACGTACAATTACCATCAACATTAAACAAACTTGTTAGAATGATAATTTAAATTGGTTGCATGCAAATATAACTTTTATTCATTTTAAATACTTAGCAGCATGTAACACTAGAAACAGCCCTTTAGAGGCAAGTTGGCAGGGGAGGCTGGCTGCTGACAGGTTTTTCTGTTATGAAGTTACTTTTATTATTATTATTAAGTTGGTTTTCTGTTTAATAATGATTTTTTTGAATTAGCCATTTAAATATTTTCATTTAAACAGTGCTTCTTCAAACTCTCCATAACTATTCTTAACCACATCTACTACAGTCATTTTATCTCAAGACAAATTTTACCTTCACAGAACACATTCTCTTAAACAAATTTACCAAATTTTAGTAGAGCTCTTGTAAGAGTTTTCATTTATCAATTTAATATTACCATCCGGGGGTATCAAAATATACTCTGACACTGAACAAACAGACAAATGCAAAAAGAGTTATGACACACCAACAGAAACATACCTAATTTTCACTTTTTTGGTATGGCTGTGTTCAAGCTCTCCATCATTTCTCATCTTTGATTTTACTGTTTTTAGAATTTTTTCTGGAATCTGTGTTACCTGTAATATATAAGCTTGTTCTCTGAAACACTTTTGTTCATAATCAGCAACCAGCTAAGACAACTTAAACAGCAGAAATACAGTCAAGCTCTAATTTAGCAGTTTACACAGATATTTAACATATATATTTTGGATTATTACTTTTTAGGAGTACACTTA
>JAQZBX010058397.1:0-17750 GCA_029593785.1 Cabassous unicinctus
CACCTCTCTCCTACATCGGAAGTCTCCAGGATCGAGTCCTGGTGAAGACTGGAGGAGGAGGATGAGAAGAGATGGCAGGAAACAGACACAGAGAATTGCCCAGCAAATGGACACAAAACAGCAAAAATGGGGAAGGGGGCGTTTAAAATGGATAAAGTAAATAAATAAATCTTAAAAAAAAAAAAAAATAAATGAATGGTAAAGACAACTGGTATTCTGTATGCATAAATACTCCTACCTAGTAAATTTGGGGTGGAAACCAATAATGTGTGATAACATAATTTAGTACAGGAAAAAAAACCCACAACATTCCTTAGAAATTTCAGACTATCTAGGCAAAACAGACCCATTTGAACGGGATTTTAAAAAGTGATATATGAAGAATGCAATTTTGTGAGGGATGCAAATTCAGATATGAATAAAACGCAATGAAATGATTCAGGCTCTTGCGCTGTTAGCTTCTACAGACCTTATTTCTGCCTGGGTCAAACAAAGGAAAGTTGGTGTTTGACAACTGTGGATGACTCATCAGAGGAGGTTCTGACCACATGGATGTGCTTGTTGAAATAAAGCTGCTTAACAAAGGCAGCCTTTTTGTCTCTCTGTGAGCCACTGAGGGTTTCGTTTTAGGAAATGGAAGTGTCATTGTGGACAAACTGTCCTGAACTATTTATAACATAATGTGTAGTTTCCTTAACTGCCTCTGAACAAAGAATATGTGAATGGAAATTAAGATCTGAATTTCTTTCACTTGTGTCATTTGAAATGTAGTCTGTTTACAAGACTCACTCAGCAATGACACGTACATAATGTGCTATGAAAGTGGTGCAGGCATACCAGTTGCGTGAGTGGTTTCCCAATTAAGGATATTATACTTTTTTCATAATCATTACGAACACTTTATCCAAGATTACCATATACTTTTTAGCTTCGTCTACAGTATTTTTATTCTTGATGAACAAGAGTTTTCAATTTCTATATAGTCAAATATATTAAGATTTCTCTTTGTGACTTTTTAATGCTTTCAAAGTATCCCCTTTCTAGGGTCTGAAATATTTATTATAATTTCTTTATCCTTTTATGCTCTCAATTTTTTAATATTTAACTCTTTAAGTCAACTATCATTTGTTCTTTTAATCTAATCAGTTACCTTTTTTTCCTATGAAGGTGACCACTTACCCTACCTAATTTGTTGAACAAGCCATGGTATTCTCCTGGATTTGTGATTTATGATAAATTAAGACTCCTTTGTAAATCGGAGTCTTTCCCTGGACTCCATTCTGTTCTATTAATGTCTGTCTCTTCTTCTGTTGGTCCCACCCTGTTTTCATTAGTTTGGCTGCACAATGCATTTTAGTGGTTGGTGGTGGACACTTCCCTTCACAACTTTTCTTTTTTTAAAAAAAGATTTATTTATTTATTTATTTATCCCCCCCTTGCTGCTTGTGTTTGCTGTGTCCATTTGCTGTGTGTTTTTTCTGTGTCTGCTTATCTCCCCCTTGCTGTGAGGTCTTGCTGCATCAGCCCACCACGCCGCGCGGGCCGGCCTGCCCTCACAAGGAGGCCCCAGGAAGCGAACCCGGGGCCTCCCATATGGTAAACGGGAGCTCTATCGATTGAGCCACACCTGCTTCCCGATAACTTTTCTTTCACAAAAAAATATTTGGCTGTTTTCACCAATTTAACTCTTCCAAATGCATTTTGGAAAATCCCACTGGGATTCTGATTGGATTGTATTAACCTGTAAATTTATAAAGCTCTTACCATCTTTACATTATTCAATCTTCTGATTCAGGAAAATGGAATGAATAATCAAATATTCTCTACCTCTACGAATGCCTTTCATGTCTCCCAATCAAGTTTTATAGTTTTCTTGATCTAAGTCCTATGCATTTGTTTACAGTAGTCTACATTTTTGTTTTTATTAGGAATGAGATGGAGCTGCTACCAACTCTGGAGAAACGAATTGTTGTTCTTTTGTCTGAGGTCATAATCCTGACTCTTTTCCTGAATTGCGAATTAATTTAGGTTTGATACTTGTTTTATACCTTGAATGCCCCATGCTAATAATTCAGAATTCTCTTCTGAAGAGTTCAGAATCCAAATACCAAACGTTCTACAAAATCAAAATAATTTAATGTTTTCTTGGAAGCTATGCCCGCATGTTGGTGAAAGGGGGAAGCAAAAGGGAAAGAGGACTCTGGGGGATGAAGTAGTCTATTTTATAGTCATAGTAAGAAGACGCTGGACTCCCAGGAAGGCTCTAAAGGTTAAAAACCATGTAACCAAAAGCACTAGGGGTTAGTAAAAAAGAGAAATAATGTGCTAATAAGCACTCAGAGAGACGACTCATCACATTGGATCATCCCTGGGAAAGCACCGACCAAGCAGAATTTAGCAGTTAAGGAGTTATTTTTGGTGCATGATTTATGGCTACTTCCTCTTGGGAAAAAAAGTGATTAAACCCAGTCCTAAAACACACAAAAATGTTACCCCAGCAGAACAGTCTGTCAGGTAACAATGCAAATTTCTAGAATAGGGCAGGAATCTGGTTGTGTTCCCTGTAGGGACTTCTTTAGAACAAGACAGAAGGATTTAGCCATGTGTAACAGGAAGGAGTATAAACCAGTAGTCAGAAGACCCAGCTTCTAATGCTGGCTCTGTAATTGATTAACAAGTCACTGAGTACAGGCCGGCCACTTAACCTCTGCTCATCTGTTAAAATACATATCACAGCTTCTGTCCCATGGATGTGCTATGAAAATAATAAACCATGTGAACAAAGTAGTTAGAACTGCTGAGAAGTAAAATTAGCCTGCTCAATAAAAGTAATGCTACTCATCATATAGCAAGTATAATGAATCTTATTCCAAAATTAGTCATTTTTGCTTTACATTATACCACCTTCTTTTTCCCCCTACCTGTTGTATTCTTTTCCTTGTTTTCCTATATCTAAATATGCAAGGAAAACTCAATGCTGTTTTTTTTTTTTTAAAGATTTATTTTATTTATTTCTCCCCCCAAACCACCCACCCCATTGTTTGTGCTTGCTGTCTGCTCTCTGTGTTTGTTTGTTGTATGCTCTGTTTCTGCTCATCATCTTTTTAGGAGGCACCGAGAACTGAACCTGGGACCTCCCATGTGGGAGGGAGAGCCCAACCACTTGAGCCACATGTGTTCCCTGTTTGTTGTGTCTCTCATTGTGTTTTCTCGTTGTGTCTCCTTGTTGCTTCATCTCATTGAGTCATCTTGTTGCGTCACCTTGCCACGCCAGCCCACTGCATCAGCTTGCTGTCCTGTTCGTCTTCCTCAGGAGGCACCAGGAACCGAACCTGGGACCTCCCATGGGGTAGGGCAGGCACCCAAATGCTTGAGCCACATCCGCTTCCCCCAATGCTGTTGTTTTGGCCCTATCTATGGATTTAATTTAACTGAGATGTTCTGTTGTGCTATTTACAAAGATCACCATGTCAGGAAAATTTAAAGGTGACGTAGTCAGGAAAAAGACAAATATGGGAAAAATATGTTTCCTAAGCATCTTTTAAAATATTGAAAAAACAAAACAAAACAACAACAACAAAAAAACTGTTTCCTGAGTTAGTGCCCATGGCAGTGAGTGAAGCTATCCTTTACATCATTCCCCTCTCCCTCATCAACTGAGCTTGAATGTGGTCTTTTCCTTGTACTGATGAAGAAACTGAGTTCCTGAGAGATTCAATGACTTCCTTGAGGTTTGGTATTTTGTTCATTCCTTCCTTCTTTCATTCTGAGAATATTTACTGAATGCCTATTATATCAGACACTGTTCTGGATGTTAGGAATGGAATATAGCAGTAAATAAATTATACCCCCTCTCTCTGAATGCACTAATAAATTATTGTTTGAATGTGTCTTTCCTTGATTACTAGAGAGTTTGAACATTTTTATTCACTTGTTTGCCATTGTTAATACTTCTGTGAATTCTATTTCTCAATTTCTAACACAGCCAGATGATTTTGCTTAATGAAACTTTGGTTAATGAATTTTAGGTAATACTAATTTTTCTGACTCATACCAACAACCCTGAAACACAGGCATTATTAGCTTCATTTTATGGAAAACTAGGGCTCAGGAAATTTTTGTAACTTGCATAGACACAGTCATACATGATAAATGTGATAAGTGTTGGAATTGGAATGAATATTGTAAATCATGATTTCTTATCAATACTATTTTATTATATATTTAAATGTAATCTATCACAGCACATTTAAAAATGTTATAAAACAAATATTAAAGTCAATATTTGGCCTCAGCACAAAGCACTTCGTTTACTTATTAAACACATGAATTTATAAGAATGAGTGGGCTCTGGGCATGTGATTATATTTGTGATCCATTTGTATTACGTTCTCCAAAGAGGTAAGACTTTTATCTGCCATGTATTTTCTTTCACAACTACAAGAGGCCATCACTGGCGAAAGGTATATGTCAGTCATATGAACAAACAGCCATTTGGTGAAAAACCAGTGTGTCTGGTAATAATTACATTTTTGTAAAAATATAGATTAAAAAGACTGGAAGGATACATGTTGTAACAAAATATATTTAACACTATATATAAATATATGTTACAGGTAATTTCCATCCCTCTTTTTTATCTATATTTTCCAAAATGAAACTTTCCAAAGTTTTGATAATGTACTACCTTTTTTTCCTTTTTATTCTTTTTCTTTTAAAAAATATTTTTTGGTGTACTACTTTCTGATATGAAAAATACAATCAAAGTTACTAAAAATGAAAAGTAAAAACCCAATCATGTGTTGCCATCTCTAAACTTCTCTGGTCTTAGAAAAAACATAAAGCATAGACATTAAAAAAAAAGCTGTCAGGTTATATGACGTTTCATATAACTCATAACTGAATTTAAGATTTAAACGACAACTTAAACACTGCTTCTGGATTCAGAAAAACACTCTGGTAAGTTTTTAGATATTAAGTAAAACAAATGTCTATTTTCCAATATAAAGGCTAATTACTGACCATCTAGAATTCTTGATCATCACTGGTAGGCTTGACACTGTAACTGAGGGACACAATTTCCTTGAAAACGGGATTTAGATTCTTTCAACTTATAAAAGAACTTCTGACTACTTTTGACTAGATTAAAACTCTGAAAGGAACTTTAAGAAAGTATATTACAATTTAACTTTAAGGTCTTTATTTTTAAGAAATTATGTAGATAAAAACCGATGTTACATAAAAAAATATTAATAGGTAACTTATCTACAACATTGACAGTTATTTATAATAGCTGAAATTTATCAAGCATTTATTATGGCTGCTTTCCTCTATTTTATATATATTATTTCATTTAATTCTAACAACACTGTTAGGTAAGTATCATTATCCTGATTTTAAAGGGAGAAACTGAGGCTTAGAGAGGTTGTCAAGAACGAATATCAAAATTTAAAACTCTAACATCTACTTCTTAGCAGTCAACAGAACACACAACAGTACACATACAGGGTGATGACCATTATTTTGAAAAAGCACAAAATAAGCTTCAAATAAAATTTTAAATATTGAAAGTTTGTACTATGTTGGTCTCAGCTTATTAATTAAAGCCCTCTAAAATTTACAAAGCATTATAGGTAAAAGGATTTAATATATTACAAATATCCTATGTTAGTATAATTTGATAATACACATTGTATGCTTTGCTCATAAACTTTTTTTTTCACTGTGTGAAAAAAAAAAGTTTGTGTAACTTTAGTACCTAATACTCATTTTAGATTACTTTGGGTTTGCATGGTCAAAGGTTTAAAAGACTTTAATTTTTAATATGTTAATTGAACTGCTCTTTTTAAATTCATTTACCAAATGTATTAAAAAAATAAACTTTTAGTATATCTTTGGTATTATTTTACTAGTACAATACTATTTTTTAAATAAATGGTTTACTTCAAAAGATAAACCTGGCACTTGAAAGGTTACCTTGATATCAGAGCTCAGAGCCGCTGAGTAACACTGTCCCACTAATCCAATGTCCCATCACTGAACAGAGTTTCACTGTCTCATGTTTTCCTGACCCACTCATTTGAGGCTGAACTTTCCTTGTACTATTACCCACTTGTTGGGGAGTTCTGCCAAAGACCAGATAGAAGGATGCTTCAGAGCAAATGTGGGGTTTGCCTCACTGAGTCCTGCTTTGTAAGGCATGGAATCTAGCAGGGGACATGACAATACACCCTGTGTCGACCCTCCAGGCTGGGCATGGACTCCAGTCCTGTTCTGCTGTGACCCATGAGGGCAACGCTAACTTTCAGGGGGGGAGGTTCTGTGAACGCTCCCAAGGAATATCATCACTTAGCATACTACATTTTAAGGAACAGGTCCACAAATTAAATGTTTTTCCTTACCAGAATCAATGAAATGCACAAAATTACTAACTTATGCTTCTCAAAGAGAATACCGTATTTCATTAAATCTAAGATGCTACCAGTTGACTGCAATACACATCCAGGTTTTAAAAATAATCACATGCAAAAAAAAATGTACATCTTAGAAACACTGAAATATGGATAGCTATTTTCATGTTGGGAGGTAGCAAAACGTTTCAGGTATACTGTGGTTAGACTCTCCTGGATGCACCCCTGGATCTTATGTCTTCTCTCTCTTTACAGATCCATCTAATTTTTCTGTTCACTGAATACAGATTTGTTGAATGGTCTTTAAATATATATACACAAAAATCTCAGAACTTTGATGAAAACATATGGAGACCTGCCAGTCCAAAGTTCTTGAAATAAAACAAGCAAATAGGGGAAAGACTGATTGCTAAGCACGTCTAGGTTAAAACATGCATTTCTTGATAATGTTATTGAACACTTGTTCTGGAAAATTAAGTAAAGAGTATTACGGGGTAAAATCTGTAGACATAATTAGTTGATTTGCCCCTCAGGTTCCTTTGTGTACTAGTGGTCCAAGGAATAGTTAGAAAGCTGGCAGAAACAGCTTCAATTAAACTCCAGTCACTCTCTTCCCTCAAGAGAAGCTTTCTTGCTCGGCAGTACTACTGGAGGACATGGATTCGGTACTTGCAGCCTTCCTGTTCTCACTGGAAAGCTGGAGTCAGTGCCTGGAGCACCACCATGCTAGCCCCACGCCTAATGATCACATCAGACTGTGCAGGCTTAAACTGCCTTGTACAATTTCCTTCCCCCACCTCCTTCTCTATTTTATTTTTTTTTAATTGTTCTGTTGTTATGGGTAGTGACAGTTTCTGGTTTCTTTCGTTTATCAACGGTTTCCTTTACCACAACCTCTATTCCTCCTGCTGGAAGCCTGGCACGATTGGAAGCTAGAAGAAAAACCACAACTGAATAGCCTGGCGCTTACTTTAACAGTCATTTCCAACCACAGATTAATACTGTGACTGGATTTGACTAACGGCTCTCAATCAGCCCAACTGTCATCACTTGAGAACATGCTACCCAGTGAAAGCCAAAAGGGAAAATATAAGCAAATCCAAATCATGGCATAGTTTTATCGACTGCTCATCTTTTCAATCTAAAGGTATCTCACCGGATAGCCTCTTCTTGACTCTCCTTAATAATCTGCACAATGTATGGATCAGGAGATAAAACATGCCTCTGCCCTGACCACATTGAGGCTTGGGCAGCTGTTAAGGATTGCCACAGGTACAAGTTAGCACAAGAGGACAAACCACTCTGCTGCCTGTGGAGTGCGTGAGTATCCTGCACCTTGCCTCGTCCACCTTTGGAGACTGCATTAGATGCTGGTATTTGAGTGTGGAATCCAGCATCAAGATCCATAGGGAAGGAGGCCCTCTTGGAGGTTCTGTGCTCAGTGGTGCTCAGAGCTGGCTTACTACAAATGGCAACCAGGTTTTCACTTAACCTTGACACTAGCAGACTCCAGGCCTAGTGAGGCTGACAGGCTTTTCCAAAAGGTACAAAAAGAGGATAGTATGGTAAATGATATGGTATATGACTGGCTCAACTAAAATTAGATTCTATCCCAACTTGCAGCTTTCAGCATGAACAAAAACTCCTTTATGTGAGAGTGAAGACCTTGGTGAACTGTTAGTTATCCTCAGGTTGTGGTCCTGACAGTGTCTAACCTACACAGAGAGGAGAACATGATGACTATTATTTACTTACTGAGGACTGCCAGGTTCTATCTTAGATGTTTCACACACATTAATCCCAAGTTTCCTTCTTAAAAACGTATTGAAAGGCATGCATTGAATACATCATTGCTGAGTAAATAAAGTAGAAAATCTTTCTGGAGGGCAATTTGACTCCATGTATCAAAGGCCTCAGGGTTTTGAATATCCTTTACCTCACCATTTCACTGCAGGAATGAGTCCTAAGGAAATAATCACGGGACTGTGGAAAACTTTATAGTTACACAAACATACATCAAAACCTTGTTTAACAAAGTCTTGCAAATTTCATTCATTCAGCAAATACTTATTTATCACATGCCTACTATGTGCTGGGGAATATTTAAATACAAAGAAATAGGATAATGATATATTTTTATATGAGAAAAGTAGGTTACAGAAAACTATGACTCCGTTTTTGTAAGAAAAGTAAAATGTAAGCATAGGAAAACAGTAGAAAGATACCCATTTAAAACATTAATAATGGACATCACTTGGTTGCTGGCTTATGGCTTTTCCTTTCTTCTTCTTTCTCTTTTTAATAGTATCTATTAATGACTTTCTAATTCCATCATTCCTTCTATATTAGTTGGCATTTTATTGTAAAAAAAGTTTTCTCTCCTATTTATCTATTTATTATAGACTCAGATTTTTATATTCAATGGGTTATAACCCATTAATGTCATTATTTATTTTGATGTGCAAATTGCTTCAAATTTGTCCAGTGGGAGCCCTTTCAAGTTAAATTCTGTGTCCTTTGATGTTTCCCTTTTTTTTTTTAAGCATTTCCTTACCTTCTGGTACAACAAGATACTCCAGGCTCATCTTGTTACTCTTTACTTATATGTTTTAAATATTCTACAATAACCATGTATTACTTTGTTAAATGAACACAATATTATACCGTTTAAAAAACATTCTATAAAAAGTAGGATTATTTAAAAAGTCCAGATTACTGACTCTACAAGGTTCAGAAATATCAAAACAAATGAAGCTCTTCTTTGAGTTCTAATTGAGATTAGGCAATTGGGGCTACCTTACAAACTAACACAAAAGGCAAGTATGTCCAGTAAGATCAATAAATGTATAAGTCATTGCTCTTTTCTTGATTGAAACCAGTGAGTTAGTCACACAGCCCAAGATAAGAAAAGGAACAGTTAAAAGTACATTCCATTCAATTAATATCTTAATAATCAAATGCCTCCTGGTTTCTCCCTCAGAAAACTGTGCATAGATAAATGGTGAGACACAGTAATTTTCATCTGTGATTGAGTTTCTTCCTGCTGACTATTTGGAGTTTCCCTATGAGCTGGTGTGAGCTACTTCTTCCTGTGGCTCAGATCAGAACTGTATATGAGGGCCAACACACAGAGGGGATAGCACTCTGAATTCTGTGAACTGCTATGGAAAGCAAAGGAGACCTGGGCAAGAGTCCCCAACTTCTCCCTATCAAGGGGTTAGGAGACCCCTTCCCCAGAGTGCCCTGCCAGGTTTCTTTAATCTTATCAGATGGGATTACTGCAGCTCAATTTTATGCTCAGTGTTTTGCTAGACTCCAGGACCAGTTCTAGCCTTTGTGGTGGCTGTGGTGGGGTAGAGGGGAAGAGACATAAGGGCCCTATGACTATTAGTCATTACTTCAGTATTGAGTCATTTGGCCATGCTGCCCAGTCTGCGACCCAAGTTCATGCTTTGTACCCTAGGCTTGAGGTTCTGCCTAGAATCCCAGTACTCCAGGTCCAAGGCTTTCTGACTCTGAATTCTCATGTCTGATGTTACCAATGACAATGACCTAGGACTTGCACCCCTACCAAAAACCTGGCCCACTCCTGCTTACAAGAGTGGATGCACAGGGATTGAGAGCCAGTGAGGACTTTGAACCACACTGCTCTGTAGCCTGTATTTGAAATGCCTCATATTCATTTCTAAATGAAGTGACCTCTGGATCACACTCAATGAATGAATGCTATATTCCATGCGAGGTGAACTGAAAAGACAATTCACAAGAAGGAAAAAACTATTGAAGGTACTCACTCAAAGAAAGAGGAAAGGAAAGGAAAGGGAAAGGAAAGGGAAAGGAAAGGGAAAAGAAAGGGAAAGGAAAGGAAAGGAAGGAAAAGAAAAAGAAAGAAAGAAAAGAAAGAAAGAAAGAAAGAGGAAGGGAGGAAGAAAGAAGGAGGCTAACTATGCTGGAAACCTATTAGAAAGGAGAATGTCTTCCAAATGAACCAAGTCTAATGAAAAAACGGAGAAATACAGTTTGTTACCTCTGTTCAGAGCAAGAACAAGGAAGAAGCAGGGCAAAGGCTTGGGACAGGTGATGCAATGATGAGATGACACACAGATCACCAAGAAGCACCATATTCACATTGCAATGGGTGGAGCAAATTCAATTAAGAAGAGATTAGGAGAGACATAAAATCTAAGAGAGGAGATAAAAAGAAGCTACCCTTCTTTTATTCCAGAAAAATGATATACAAAGGCACTTTAACAACATGAACTCCAATAACAGTGGCTAAGTTTTATTGAGCTGAGCATGTACAGTGCAAAAGACAAAGCTAAGTGCTTTACATGCATTGTCTCATTTAACCTCAGATCAACACCATGTGGGACATATTAATAACCTTATTTTACAGTTGAGGAAAATGAGGTTGAGCAATGGTTAATAATGAGTCACCATCAACCAGCTGAGAAGGGATGGAGACAGAACTAGGTACTCCACAGTGGGTTCTCTCAACCACTTTTCTGCACTGTGTCCTTCAGATATGACTGTGGAACTTTCAGTGGATTTGATACTCAGACTGCGCAAAAGTTCAATTTTTTTTAAAGAAAATTTAACGAACGGAAATAACACTGTTAAGTTTGATGTTGAGACCTACATCAAGGGTTCCTTAGTTGATTCTAAGAGAAGAAAGATGTGATCACGAGGAGCCCACAAGTCTGCTAAGAACATGGAACAAGTCTACCATACAGTACTTCAGTATTGCATTCATTAATTCAGCAAATCTGGGGGGGTCTGAGGTGTGCTCTTCCTTGTGCTAAGTTCAGGGAACACAGAAATGATAGATAAGGCTGGCATGGTCTCTGCTCTTTTGGAGTTTACCGTTTAGGGAAAAAGAAAAACAGTAAGTGATAAGTGCTCTTACCACTTGCTCTGGTGCAGAAGAATAGCGTATCAGGGAAGGCCTCTCTAAGGAGGTGACATTTAACCTAAAGGATGAAACAGAGGAGGCAATGCTGATGGAGTCTATTCACTTCCCATTCATCTTTGGTAGTAGCTGGAACTTTTGAGCACTTTTCAAGGCTGCTTTACAACTTGGGCTCTCTTAAGCAGGTCAACCACTACTTTTACAATGTACCATGTGCTTTATCACTAATGTTTTCCTTAAGCCTGTTCAAAACATCACAAATATGATGCAAATGAGATCTTACTATTCAGTCTAAGGCTGTCCTCCTTTTTCTAAAATACAGAAAATCACTTCAGCATCAGGGATAAGAGGAAAGGTCTGTGTGTTTCTGCAGAGTTCATCCAAGTGTACTAATTGTTTCTTCCCGGTGGAATTTTGATATCAACTTTAGGAAAGATGATGAAAGAAAATGGGCCCAGAGGATGCTAAGAAAACAAAGCCAAACTTGCTATTCATACAAGTCCTTAGTGGGAGAGTGGGAGGCAAAAGCAGTGAATTGGATCCAATTTTTTTTCTATCAATGCCGTCTGTACAGTGCTCAGATGAAGCACTCAATTCTAAACCAAAGGGCTTTCTGAACTAGCCCTGTTGAGTCCTGACCTACCCTCTTTGTGTTTCCAAAAATGGTAATTTTATTATCTCACAAGTAAAGATTCTGGAGGGTTGGCTAAAGGCAACTGCACGGAAGACCTAGAGTCCTTCATTGCTACAATCTGACTGCATTTTCTCTGGGAGAATGGAAGCTCCCTAAGCATATGTGGGGTTGGGACCAGACACCATTTACAGCTACGAAGGGAATATTCTGGATATTGAGAGAATTAAAATCATGATGACTTTCTTGTGCTCCAAGGCTGTAATATAACGGTTGTGTGCTCCCTTCACAGAGCAATTTGATTTCTGAGACTCTCTATCCCTGGTGTCTAGAAATCTATTTATTTCTCCCATTGTAATATTTCTTCTAACTACTGAATAATTAACCCTAATGACTAACCTCGTCTCCTAGGAAAACAGCTTGTGAACTCTGCTCCTGATGCATGTAATAATGCATAAGGACACATTAAGTAATGTGTACCATCTGAGAAGGCCAAAATTCCTCTCCCAAGACCTGGCCTATCCTGGAAAAAAAGGTGGGGGGGGGGGGTGTTGGAAAAACCCATCTATAATTGTTGGAGCAGCCATTTTTTTTTTGTTTCACAAATACCCAGGACCTTAAAGGTTTTTTCGATCACACAGAAATGAAGCTGATCAGCCTGCTCTCCTTTGCCTGCCAGTGGAACTCCACACTAAATATCCAATGCTGTCATCGCCCCAGGCTGCCAACGTGGGTCTCCAGATTGTGAGGCTGCAGGGTCAGATATGTGGCCTGGCACTGTGCCACTGCAGTGCTGGGTGTCCAGAGGCCAGCAGCCACGCAGAGCCCTCTTGCTAATGGCCTGGCCACCTGTCTGCGAGGGAAGACAAATCTCATTTCATGAGGTCTGGCATGGAAAGCAAATCGCCCACCCCCCACATTCAAAAGCACTTGAGTGGCAGAAGAAAAAGGAGAAATGTGTGTAGGCCCTGAGTGGGAATATAAAAGTGGATCCCGTTGGGGATGAACCTATTTCTGGCTAATTTAGTTTGGGTTCTATGCTGTTTTCACCCTATTCTCATCAACTTTAAGCTCCATTTACTGCTCCCAGGCTTTTCAGATAATTCTTTTAATGAAGTCATGTGATGCCAAAGAAATGGCATCACTGGGCTTTGCCCTTTCCTGCTTTTTAAAGGCCATCCAAACCATTATTCCCTAACATACTCGGACCGGAAAAAAGATGAGGCTTATCTTGGTTTTAGGCTATTGTGTTACCAGCATTGAAATGGCACAAGAAAGATAAGTAAATGCTTGCAAAATAAGGTTTGACCCAAGCTTCACCTGATATGCAATCTCTATCTTGCTGAGTGCACATGATAATAAGATTTCAAACCATGGTCCAATAAAGGAGTGTGCCTCTACAACACAGGGAGGGCTCCTGATTACTCTGTAGTGAAGCCACCATCACAAACAGGATTTCCTAAAGAGGTCTTAGGGCAAGGAAGCGTCATTCTAACTTTGGCTCTGCCATCTGGGCAGCCCTGCTGCTCCTCCCCTACTGTAAACAGGCAGTTAGTGGGAACCGGGGAACACTCTTTCCTATTGTTCCTTGTGCCTCTCACTTCCCTTTCATCTTTGGTAATAGCTGGAATTTATGAGTATATTGGATGACCTTCCAACTCTTTCCTTTAGAGTTTATTTACTTCAAGGATACAGAAGGTCTCCATCTTTTGGCTTCCCTCATCCCAGCTGTATTTGACTGAAGGTGTGGCTTCATCTCTGCACTATCTTTAACTGAATGGAAAAGGAGTCATAAATACTGTGTGTGTTTCTTTTACGGTCCAATGGTGATTATGTATAAAAGACAATACACTTCCCAATTTATATCTTACAGTCCAGCCAGATCTTGCTAGAACACACTGCTATTTCTGTGGCTTGCCTCATGTAGTTCCAGTTAAATATCCAATTAAACACCTTTAAAATCCACCTTGGGACTAACTTCATGGACAGTTATTCCTGTCCAGTTCAGGATAATATTTAACTTTTCTGAGCTCATGTGGAATTAAAAATCTGTATCATGTAGGGCAGCACTTATATATGCACAGTCTAATATCACTGGTTAAGTACATCATGCTAACACATCACGTATACTTTTAATTTGCTATAAGCTTCTTGAGGCTTGGTCTTCCATTTCTTTGCTATCTCCCACAGTGCCCAGAATAATCTTAAGCATCTGGCAGGTTTTCAAAGAATATCTGTTCATTCATTGAGAGAAAAATACCACAGGGTCCCTGGTTTCAGTAAGTTTCATTTCCTTATGAGGCAAGTGGGTCGAACACATAAGTTTTCTGGAAAGCAAAATAAAAAACGGTAAGGCTCCAATGAAGAAAAATCTGGAGACTGTATAACTAAGGAGAAATGTGGCAAAATTGTTTTGATGAAGGCAAAGACCAAATAATGCATTTGGCCCACTTTATGCCAAAGCTATTCATAGAATGATAGGCTCTGAGCTACAGGCTGTAATATGTTCATTCACTCACTATGCATTTACTCAGTGCTTACTTCATGCCATGCTCTGTTAGGTACTAGGTACACAGCGGTGAGCAAAACAGATATGGTCCCAGTTTCACGGAGTGACGGAAGCAAACAGATTTTAAACCAGAAAACACTAAATTAAACATACTATTACAAACTGGGGCAAGTATTATGAAGAAAAGAACAGGGTGTTACGAGATTGAATACCAGAAGGTTATTCTGGTCAAGACAGGCTTCTTCTTGAGGAAATAACAATTGAGATGAGATTTGAAGGATGAGATGGACCAGTCAGGAGAGGAATTTGGGGTTGGTTGGGGAGTATTATAGGCAGAGGACTCCAGGAATCACTGTTCCTGATTCTTGGAACTAGTACAAGTGCTGACTCTGGCTACTATTACTCTAAACAATAAACTGTTTCTTACCGTTTTTTTTTGGGTCTCTAACCCAGAAGTCTCAAGCCACCTACCAGCAACCACGAAAATGTGGCAGGCTATCTTGTCAACTTGCTAGTAGGGTAAAATCTCAGATCCTTTACAGTTCTTGACATCACCCAACTGACAGATGAAAAAATGGGGGCTTTTTAGTTTAGAAAGACAAAGACCAAGATGGGGATAAGACTGAAGTGTATATGATCAGGAAAAATAAACGTGACTGTGTTCACCATCTTGTTTATCAAATCAAGGGGTCAATCCCTGACATCTGGGAGAAGTAAGTTGAGGACAAAGGAAAGGAATTGCTTGACACAGAGGATACTAACTTTACAGAACTTATTACATCAATAAATGGTACTTAATGAAAATGCAAATCTATGGATGACTGACCTAGAATAGAATACTCAATTCAATATATATTTGATGACTCAATCTTTGCCATGCAGAGGATCATGCCCTTCTATGACACGGTTCTCATTATCTGTTAGAGAAGGTCTGCTGGGCGGCAAAGATCATTAATCTGACCTAGCAAAGGACATTTTTAACTCTATAAAATAAGAATTAGATTCTTGACTATTTTATTTAAGTCTAATTTTAGTTCTAATATGGTTACACATATATAAACACATATATTTGTGATCTGTCACTATAAAATCTCTTTAGAACAAATTACAATCTATAATAATCTTAATTCATAAATGTTCAGCAGTCTTAGTAAAATATGCCCATATATTAGGACAGTGTTTCCCCAACTAAGCACTTCCAGGAAATTTTAAGAGGCATATACTGGAAAAAATGTTCTATGATCAAATATGTGTGGGAAACAATAGACTATATATCCTTGGAAATTGAAATTTTACATTAAAATAGCAAAGGCTCTGACAAATCCTGAGCAAGGAAACCTTTGCTTAACCAAGAATTTCCCAAATTATTTTTGCATTCAATGATCATTCCATGCATATTATCATCTCAGGAAACATTCCATGATAGAAAAATGCTTTTTAAGAAGTTAAAAAATAAAGATTTATATGGTAAAGAATATACTACTATAATGACTTCATATTTAAAAAGTCTCACTAATTTAAAGTGGAAAATAACAGTGGTGGTGGTGGGGGGACAGTAAGAGCTGACAGGTGACTTGAGGTCAGCTTATTTAAGAATGGTAAAGTCTTCTCCACTTGGAGAGATCTTTGGGATCAACTGTTTCTTGGGTGCAGGGAATCAGAAAGCCCCGATTTCAGGTAATGATCATAATTAAAGCCAATGTTTATGGCTCCCAATCAATTTGACAGGTACTGTTTTGAGAACTTAACATTAAATCCTCACAATACACTATAACAGAGGTAGTCTAATTATCCATTTTTACAGAAAAAGAGGCCTGAGGCACAAAGAAGTTAAGGAACTGGCCTAAGGTAGAGCTGGGATTGAAATCCAGACAGTTTGGCTCTAGTGTCAGCTGCTATGCTCTACTACCTTTGAAATGACAGCATATGTTAACATATGTTAGCATGCTAACATTTACCAGTGCAATTCATATCACAAAGCAATTCATCAATTGTACCTTACAGCTTGGTCGAAGCCTTCAGAGCTTAAACTAACACCCAGAAAGTGTACAAACACATCTTGAGAAGACTGTCAAAGTTTTACAGTTGTACCGGAAGAAATAAATACAAATGGAATAGCACGTGCCTACTGACAAAACATCTTCCCTTTGCACAATTCCTTCCTCTCTCTAATTTGTTGATAAATACAGCATTAACTTGAAGTAAACAAACAAGCAACAAAGAATACACACACCCTGTTAACCACAGCACCATGCAAGCCATTCTGTTAAAATGGTATATCTCTAAACTATTTTTATCGCCAAAAAAAAATTACATACGTGCACACACGGTAGTGTGTTTTCTCCCTAAGCCCCAATCCTTTTGTATGTGCTTAGCCAAACGTGGCGCACAGTCTCCCGCTGGGTCCTTTTGGCTTTCCTTACTGTGTAGGTATTCTCAGCCATACAGCACTCTAGCAGCTGCTCGGAAGAGTGTGTTACGTACTGTCTGCTGTTTATCCCACTGTGTCCTGTTTTTTCCCTCATTATTTAATGTTTCGGTGTATTCATTTTTTAATCACATTTTAATCAATGTGAAACAAATTGCCACAAATTTAGCAGCTTAAAACAACACCCATTTATCATCTCACAGTTCTGTAGGCCAGAACTCCAGGTTTAGTGTGGCTCAGTTGGTTCTCTGCCTAGAGTCTTATAAAGCTGAGGTCAAGGTGCCAGAGGTTCTGAGGATGAATCTGCTTCCAATCTCACTCAGGTTATTGGCTGAATTCAGTTCCATGTGGTTGTAGGACTGAGGCCATCCCTTTAACCTTGTTGGCTGTCACCTGGGGGGCCACCCTTAGATTCTAAAGGCCTCTTGGTCCTTGAAAGTAACCCCTACATCTCAGAGCCAGTAACAGCATGCTGAATCCTTTTGCCACATCTCTTCTGCCTCCAGTCTGAGAAAGTTTTCTGCTTCTAAAAGGCTCAGTGATTAGACTGGATCCATCTAGGTAATCCAGAATAATCTCCCTATTGTAGGTCTGTAACCTTAATTACATCTGCAAAATCCCTTTTGCCACCTAACATATTCACAGGGATTGTGGTGTGGACATATCTTGGGGGTGGCCATTCTGAGTATCACATCTGGTAAACAGTTCAGTGCCACGACAGCTGACAGTGGTGAAAGATAATGCTACACCTGCCCAAAAAAATCTAAGGAAGAGTTTTACAGCTGGATGCAGAATTCCAAATTTTACTTCTTTTTAGAAAGCCTCTCTGATCTTGAAAACAGGATAAGGATCAGCAGCCTGAT
>JAQZBX010058398.1:0-17681 GCA_029593785.1 Cabassous unicinctus
CTCTCCTCTCGGTGGTATGCAGTCTTTCCCTGCTGTCCTAAACCCTAGAAGATCTATTTTGGGTCTGTTTCAGCCTGTTCTCTAGCTATTTTTCTGGAGAAGAGATTCCTGTGTGTTACTACTCAGCCATCTTCCCGGAAGTCCCACTCTTTAAATACTTTGTATACATTGATGATCTTTCCCTAACCTCCTGAACGCTCCAGATTAGTGTATACCCAGCTGCTCACTGGAGATTCCTACTTAAATGGCTAATAGCCATCTGAAATATATTTCCCCTCATAATGGGAAATGGTAATAAATCTAGCCAACTGCTCAATTAAAAAACCCAGGAGTTAAACCATCTATGTCTAAAGTATGCATGAGTTCACTACTATTAAATACAACGTAAAGCCTAAACCTCCCCACCCCACATTCACACACACTCCAAAGAGTCAACCTTGATTTCTCTTCTTCCTTTCTTTCCCCATCCTAAAATTCAATCCATCATCAATTGTGACAACCATTCTACTACTACTCTTAGCCAAGTCATCATCACTTGTCTAGATTAGTCTCCCTACTTCCATGCTTGATCCCCTTTAATAATTCTCTGCACAGCTGCTGTGATTTTTTTTTTTTAAAGTCACAGCATGTTACACACCTATTTAAAGACCTCTAAAGGCTTTCTGTGATACATAATATGACAATTTAAACTCTTAACCATGGCCTAGTGACCTAGCCAACCTTTTTGGCTTCATTTCCTACCTCTCTTCTTTACTCACTAGCTCCATCCCCAAGCTCTTTCCTGCTTCAGAGCTTTTCTACTTTGCCTACAAGCTCTTCAACATAGCTATTGTCTTCTATCATTCAAGTCTTAGTTGAAAGTCCTTTTAAAAGAGGCTTTCTCTGTTTCTACAATTTAATGTTTTACCTTCCCCCCCACCCATCATTCTCTCTGTTACTCTCTATCACGTTTCTCTGTTTTCTTTGGTCAGATTACTTTTTATAATAAAACAGCCATTATGCACTGTGTTAAAAGTGCTCAAATACAGAATATTTTAAAAAGAATAGACATCTTCCTCAAAGAATGGGAAAGGAAAAACAATAACATATGCTTCATGTTGCAGTTTTTTCTGCTGTTTTTCTTTTTAGGCAGATTGGAGTAGTAAGCAGAGGGTGGGTGGGTAAAGTCCTAGAAAGCAAAAGGAGGGACAAGAAAGAAATGGAACAATGAACTAAAAAAGTGAAAATAATGGGATAGGCATACTTTAGCAAGAATTAAATCTCCTTTTTACTCTGGGGAGGAGCCAGCACAAATTACATGTTAAATACTCAACTTTTGATTTAAGGGACTAATGAAAGGCAAAAGAAGTATAAATGAATCCAAAGTAAGAGGGTAGTTTTGAAAAATTATATTTGATTTCGGAATTCAGTCAGAGGTACATGAACTGCAGATGTTCATCATCGCTCTCGGGACCAAGCTTATTTACAGCAGCCCAGGCAGGATCATCAATGAAGACTATTGAACAGGCTGCCATGGTACTGCCCTACTCAACCCTCACAGCTTGATTTTCGAATTCTGCTCATGCTTTAAACTAAAAGGGCTTATTGTAAAAGTAAATTAATAAACCAGAACTTTTTTTCCAGAACAGAGAAGTCTCGTTGAGCCTGAAACGTGTTCCTATATGTATTAGTCAGCCAAAGGGGTGCTAATGTGAAATACCAAAAATGGGTTGGTCTTTATAAAGGGTATTTATTTGGGGTAGAAGTCCACAGATACCAGGCCATAAAGCATTAAGTTTCTTCTCTCACCACAGTCCATTGCCACGTGTTGGAACAAGACAGCTGCCGACATTTGCCAGGGTTCAGGCTTCTTGGGTTCCTCTCTTCTTGGGGCTGCGTTTCTCTCCGGGCTTAGCTCTTCTGGTTCCTCCACAAGGTCAGCTGTAGACTATCAGGCGAATGGCTCACTTCTCTTCTCCTGGGGCCTTCTTTCCAACATCAAAACTGCTTCTCAAAAACTGCTGCAGCTCTGTTCTTTGTGATGCCTTTTATATTTTCTTCCCCCACCCACCAAGGGGTGGGGCTCAACGCCCTACTGATGTGGCCCAGTCAACGCCCTAATCATAACTTAATCATGCCCAGATTAACAGATCAGTTTACAAGCATGATCCAATTATATTTTTGGAATTCATAATTACATCAAATTGCCCAACAGCTACACCATCCTTCTAGACTCAGCCCAAGTTCCAACTTCTGTGAAGATGTGCCCAACAGTTTGAGCCCAAATTGAATTCCTCTTATTGAAACTTCTTTGAAACTTATGCTGCATTCCTTAGTAATTATTCCATTATTACGCCTTACCTCCTTAACTGTTCTGTAAGCTCCTTGAGGTTATGGAATATGTATGCCATGCATTTTGTGAAGTCTAAAGCATCCCCAGCTCTGTTCTGGGCTAATGGCAGGTATTAAAAGTTATTAAAAACAGGTTATACTTGCCCAAAGTGGAAAACCTACCTGAGCCCTCTATGATGAATCTTGTTTTGGTCTTTGTCCATATGTCATTAATGATATTTAATTTTTTTAAAAGATTTATTTTATTTATTTCTCCCCATCCCCTCGTTGTTTGCACTTGCTATGTCTGTGCATCTTTCCTTGTTTCTTTAGGAGGCACCGGGAACTGAACCTGGGACCTCCAATGTGGGAGGGAGGCATCTAGTTGCTTGAGCCACCTCTGTTCCCTGCTTTGTTGTGTCTCTCATTATGTTTTTCTTCTTGTGTCTTTTGTTGCATCATCTTGTTGTGTCATCTTGTTGTGTCAGCTTGCCATGCCTGCCCGTTGTGCCAGCTTGCTGTCTTCTTTAGGAGGCACTGGGAACTGAACCACAGACCTCCCATGTGGTAGGCAGGAGCTCAATCGCTTGAGCCACATTCACTTCCCGACATTCAATTTTTATATCTACCAGATTCATTTTAAAAAGCATTGGGAAAATCACTCATTTTTTATTCACATGTGAGACAATGTACTACTTTGTCAGGATGAAAACATTGTTGAATATTTTAGAATAAGTTTGGATATTTGGGACTGTTCTATATCTGGGTAATATAGTTCAAAATAGGATTTTAGTAATGGATATGTGATACATATTTTAAAACAAGCATAGAATATCTTCTTTAAATTTTGCTTTTGTAGTAAATTCAGTTATTCAAATTGTTTTCTCTCAAGCCCCAAAAATGCTAGGGCATTTCCAGCTTTGAGTTTATCCTGAAAAAGAAAAGAAAAGCTTTTATTTTAAAGCATTATTGGTTGTTTTAAAGTACTTTTTTGAGTACCTTTATCAAGTTTTTTTTTTTTTTAAAAAAAACAGCTCCCCAAAATGAGAGAAAAACATTAGCAGATTAAACAATGAACCCCTTATAAAAATCCTCTTGATCCATGTCAAGATTTAATTTTGGATTTGAAATCTAAATCTGAAATTTGATTGTACAGAGAGAGGAAGGGGCTTAGAAAGGGAAGACCTCTTTTAGAAAAATGCCCTTCTGCGGAAACCTCTAGAGGACCCTGTAATGGTATTAAGGACTAATTAGAGGCAATTACAGAGAAAAGGTACAATTTAGGTCTGTGGGACAAGAGGGCTGGAAACTGTCTAGAAGTCATCTAGCCATCCCCAAACTTCTAAGATATGTGTTGTCCTTTCCCATGGACTTGAAATGATATAGATGAGGACTCTCAAAATATTGTATAAATCTGTACATCATAAATTTCACATGAGAAAAGGACTCCAAAAATTTCTTTTGGCCCTCTTCCCAGCTACAAATTATATTAACTCCTCAGTGCCTTTGATTTGAGGGGTAACTTTGTCATACCCTAACTGATATGCATCCAGCTTGCAAAAGGGCAGGCATATAGCAGAGGGTGGAAGGAAACCTGTATAGGGTCATGTAACATCCATGCCATTTAATGTATGTCTACATACTATGGCCACTTCAGCGTTCTTAGCCATGAAGAGTAGGTCATTCGAGGCAGGAACCTCTTACTCAGAGGTCTTCCCTGATCCATTTTTGGTACATCCTCCTCTGGAGAAAGTTTTCAGAAGTGACTTGCTGTCCCTCCGGCTTCTTTGAGAAACCATTTACTCTACCTTTTAAAATAAGTTGGTACCAAGTGTCCTTTGAAGGAGATACACTTTGGTATTTTGGATGGAGACCTGATGTTGGAATCAGGAGATTTGGGATTGCATCTGTGTGCTGCAACCCAACTGTTAAATCACAATGGATAAATTACTCAACCCTAAATCTCATTTTCCTTTCCACATCTACATGGTAGTATGCATCTGTGAACCTTTCACTGTGCTCATCAAATGGACTTATTTATTTTATTTAAAATTTTTTAGGGAAGTGGGTGTGGCTCAATCGATAGAGCTCCCGTTTACCATATGGGAGGCCCCGGGTTCGCTTCCCGGGGCCTCCTTGTGAGGGCAGGCCAGCCCGTGCCGCGCAGTGGGCTGATGCAGCAGGACCTCACAGCAAGGGGGAGATAAGCAGACACGGAGAAGGCACACAGCAAATGGACACAGCAAGCAGGGGATAAATAAATAAATAAATAAATCTTTTAAAAAAAAAAAATTTTTTTTTAGTGTTAATACCTTTGCATGGTTCAAAATTCAGGAGGTATAAAATACTAACTTCCACTACTAACACCTAGTCACCACGTTTTCTTCCCAAAGTTAGTTTCTTGTCTATTTTTCCAAAGATATTTTATATATATGTAAGCAAATACTTATATTTAGGAATATAAATAGTCTTTTCTCCTCATACACAAATGGAAATATTCTACACATATAGTATTGCATCCTGCTTTTCAATTTGAAATCTTGGAGATTGATTTCAATTCATTTTTAGGTCTGCATAGATTCTACTGTATGGATATATTATTTAACTGTTCTCCTATAGATGGTTTTCAGTCTTTTGTTATTAAAATGTAACAATGAGTAACCTTGTACAGAATGTTGCTTCAAATTTGTGACAGTATAAAAAACTTTCAAGCAAATTTTTTTTTAAACTTGAAAGTGATAAGCCAATACAAATAAATAATAAAAGGCATATGTAGCAGTTTGGCATTGTTTATGAACCCCAAAATAGTTATTGGATTATGTTTGTGAACTGGTCTGTCAAAGGTATCACTTTTAATTGATTAAATTATGATTAGGACTTTGGGCCACATCAGTAGGGCATTGAGTCCCCGCCCCTTGGTGGGTGAGGACTCACAGAGAAAAGACATGGCAAAGGACAGAGTTGGGAGTTTTTGAGCTGGAGCCCAGGAAGTGAACACAGAGGAGAAGAACACAGAGGAATAGAGATGGTTCCTTAGACACGGCAGAAGCTCCGGGAAGAGAGACAGAGCTGTTTGCCTGATAGTCTACAGCTATCCTTGTGGAGAGAACAAAGCAGCTGAGCCCAGAGAGAAATGGAGCCCCAGGAAGAGAGGAACCCAAGAAGCCTGAACTCTTGGCAGACACCGGCAGCCATTTTGCTCCAACATGTGGCAATAGACTTTGGTGAGGGAAGTAACTCATGCTTTATGGCCCGGTAACTGTAAGCTTCTACCACAAATAAATACCCTTTATAAAAGCCTTCAGTTTTCCAGTATTTTACATCAGCACCCCTTTGGCTGACTAATATAGCATAATATGATTATTATTCCAGTAAATTCTTAATCAGGATACTTGGGGTTATTTGATTTCAGTTAATTTTGGTTAACTATATAGAAAGTGTTTGATTTTCAACCTTTTTTGTTGTAAAAAAAAAAACAAAAACCCTTAAAATCTTAGGTATGACTTTCTACTTTAATAAGTAAACATTAACAGTTCAATACTTTTAGTGTCTTAAGGTGGGTAAGTGCCAAAGGGCACATTACTTGAGTAAAACAGTCTGAGGGTTTCCAGTTAATAACTTGCAACTAGTATACATCAGAATGGATGCTACTTGGTATCTATTGATGTGCTTCAAGCCTATTAAGAAAGATTTGATGGCTATATTCTTTTTTTTGTAAATTTTTCAATATCTGATGGCTATTTTCTTAAGGATTAAAGCAGAGAGTTAAAGCTCAAGGGAACTTTTGGATTGTAGTTCACAAGAAAGAGGAGAATTACGTAAAAAGATTATAAGACTTTTGAAAGATCTATTAAGTGTTTCTATATCCCCATGTTTTCATTTTTGCCATTCCTGACTCCTGTTAGTATTGGTGATGAAGCCCAAAGGAAGACCCTGTGTTTTAGGGGGAGATATGGGGTAGGGGCAAGAGAATAGTAAGGGAGAGGGAATCTGAAGAGACTGCATCTTATTCTAAACCCATCTTGGTTTAGGAGCCCCAGGGGTAGAATAGATGATGGCAGCATTATAGTACATTTTTAAATCATTTATCTACTCTAAAAGTGAAATACTGAAAAAAAATCTAGTTATTTGAGGTTTATGATTCCTTGGGTCCATGTTAATCTAGTATTTAGTCTCAATATCCAAATAACTACAATCATTGCAGCCTTTGTGATTGGAAGATTTGTAACAAATATTAAAAGAAAAATTTTAACATTATTTTTCTTATGTTCTTCTAACATGCAAGCATAAATATATGCTTCTTTATGGTTTTCTTTCTTGCTTATGAATTTAGTTGTACTAGCTTGACTTTCAGCTTTTTTACTTTTCTTTGCCCTTTAATAATTCAGCTATTTCTGGAGATAGAGTTAACAGTTCCAGGAATATTAAGTGTAACAGTTTTCTTGCTCTTTGTTATCCCATGTCAAGGTACTCTCAAAACAAACCCAATTAGGGCAGAAAAAGTCAGGAGGAAGACCATAAAGTAAAAGGTATTTACCTTTGCTTCTTCATCAAATTCTTCCATAGACTCTATCAATTTCCCAGATTCCAACTCACCTAGTGGAAAGGGATAATCACTTCCCAAAATGACTTTATCCTGAAAAAAAGAAAATATATTTTCATCAGTAATTTTGTAGAACATCAAAGAACTTCCTGTAAACTTAATTGTATTTACTTATAAGGACTTTACAGCAAAATAACAGATTTCATCCTGATTAATAGAAATATTAAACTGGTCTAAAATTTTCAAGATTTTAGTAGATTCAAAATTTATCATGACCTTTTCTCCAGAAGGTGTCACTATTAGGTCTTAAATCAACTCCTATCCTCCCTTCTTTTTTTTCTGTTTTCTTTCTCTCCCTCTCTCCATCTCTCGGTCCCTCCCTTCTTTCCTTCCTTCCAAATGAAATACGGAATACTGAAATATAAGAAGCAGGCATTTCTTTAATAAAACATACCGATGGCTTCAGGTGAAATGAATTATTTCTTTAAGTGGTACATTGCAATTGATCCCATAATTTCTGAAAACATACTAGTTGAAAAGGAGAAATAAGACACAAGTAACTAGATAAAAAGTAAACAAAAATTTTCTTGTTTCTATAAACTGTGTTTGTCTTTTTTAAAAAGATAAGGTAGCTTCAAGTTTCCATTTAACACTTTGTACAGCAGGCTTCTCCATGTCTAAAATTCTATTATGCAGTCTATTAGCCAGTGTGCTAGAATCAGGGTATACCCTAGTCAACAAAACAGATGTTATCTCTTTCCTCAGAAAATTTATAATCTAGTGAGAAAGAGGGACATTAAATCAGTAATGATAGACTATCAAAATAAAAACAAAACACATTTTGAACCAGAAATTTTACTTCTAAAATTGTATCCCATTCACACACATGTAATGGAAATATAAACAAGGAAATTAATTGCAATATTATTTGTTACAGCAAAAGACTGGTCAACTAAATTATAGTATATCCAAAAATAGAAAAAAGCATGAGGGTTATCTACATATACTGAAATGGAATAATCTCCAAATTGTATTGTAAAGAGAGGGATAAAAGATCTAGAACAATGTGTCTACTTTGCTCCTATTTCTGTTTTTAAGAAGGGACCTAAGGGCACACAAATATATATTTGTTTATATCGTTTCAGGAATGATACTTAACACTCAGGTAACATCAGTTACCTACCAGGAGAGGACTGAGAGTTAGAATGGGCAGGAAATCTCCCATTATTTTTAAAAAATATATAATTGACATATAAAATTCACCTTAAGTGTACAATTCATTGGTTTTTAGTATTTTTGTTTTGTTTTGTTTTTAGTATATTTAAAATTTGTGTAGTCATCACCACTATGTAATTCCAGACCATTTTTATCACCCCCTGTTTTAGTTTGCCAAAGGGCTACCAATGCAAAGTACCAGGAATGTGTTGGCTTTTATAGAGGATATTTGGGATAAAATGTCACAACTCTTGCTTTTCATTTTCTCACCACCCTTTTACTTTTATATCCAATGTATCTGACTTTCTCCCCATAAATCCACTGAAACTGCATTTAATAAGGCTGCCAAATCCAATGGACATTTGTCAATCCTTATCTTTCTCATCCTCCTTTGAATCATCACAGATTTATTTTTCTCCTTCAAATTTCTCTCACTGCATTTTTTCCTGAAATTTTCTTCAAATTTCTTTCATTGCATTTTTTCCCCTAATACTACTCTTTTCTGGTTTTTCTTCCACCTTACTGGCTGTCTGTCTTTTTTTTAAGGGCATCCTTCCTCTGTCCTCCATTTCTGCAATCACTGCATCCTTAATGTTAATTGTCACTATGACTACTTGCGCAGTCTCATCTATAAGACCTAGTCATAACCAAAGGACTAACTCCTAAGATTCAAATCTGGGTATATGGCTGCCTGCTGGATAGCTCCACTTGCTGCCTCATAAGAAATTAAAACTCAACTTGTTCTCTAATATTGAAGTCCTAATATTTATTCAACATCATATTCATTCTCATTCTATATTTCTCTCACTTTTTCTCACTTCTCTTTTGCTCTCTCTTCCCACTCTCAACCTCCTGCATTCTGGATTTCTTCTGTTTACCCCTCCAGATCTACTCTCTATTCTTCTTCACCCTTCTTTAATCTCCAGGAGCAGCAGTATGCTTTGCCATCAGGTTTACAGTTGAGTTTGGTCAATAAGAAACACAAACAGGAGATGGGAAGGTAGAAGAAAAATTTGTCTCCCAGTTCCATTCCTGTGGGGTTACTGCAGACTGGCTCCAACTAAAGGTCTCAACTCTTTTCTCCTAGTCTTTATCCCAGCCTTTATCTGTCTTCAAGTTTTGGTGTGGAATAGTAACAGAGCTTCCCACACATTTGTAAATAATTCTTTTTTTTTATTTTTCCTAAAGTTTTCCCAATTTGAGTATGCTATCTTATTTTCTGCTGGATGAATAACTCTGTGTCCAACTGTACCAAGCTTTTTATAGTTTCCTGACGCTAGTGGGTAGTTCCCTCTGATTGGAATGCCTTATCCAGCTCAAAACTTCTATTTTTATTGATTAATCAATCAATTAATTAATTGGGTTAATATTTTTCAATAGTACAGATGAGTTATTTTGTAGAATGTCTCTCAGTTTTGGTTTGTCTGATGTCTACTTAGGATAAGCTACAAATTATGCATTTTTGTAGGAATACTACAGAGGTGGTGGTGTATCTTTCAGTACACTATATCAATAGCACGTGGTTTCAGTTTGACCTAGTATTGGTAATGTTAACTTTGATGATTTAAGTTGGTGCCTACCACAGGTTTCTCCACTATATTATGGATGATTTGCTTTGAGATTATATAAATATCTTGTTCCTTATCAAAATTTCACCCACCAGTTTTATCATCCAGTAATGAATTCATCCATATATATTGTATTATATTTATATCATTTTGGACTCAAGGACTTTATTTTATTCAATTGGGTTTACTCTGTTACTATCATTGTTTATTTTCATGGTCAGATCATCTCAGATATGATCATGAGAACCCTTCAAGTTGACTTCTGTGTCCTTTTGATGTTTCCCCACCATTCTTTGAGTACTTCCTTCCTCTCAGGCACAAGAAGTTGTTTTCAGTTCATTTTGTACTTTCACTTTCCTGGAATCAGCCTTTTCTCTAAGCAGCCCAGCTTCCTTCTCCAACATTGAGACAACCTGGAATTTTATTCACTTTATTTACTTATTTGTTCAAGCCTCGAGTACACAGAAATTATGTTCAGAATTGCTAACCTATATCACTGCAAAAAGCAGATTTACTAGCTAGAAAGCTAGAATTCTTCGTTATTTTAAGGTAATATTTAGGTAATATTTACACTGCAAAATGCAAAATTTTTAAGTGTTCAGTTTGATGAGTTTTGACAAATTGTATACACCCATGTTATTCACACCCCTATCAAGATACAGAATATTTCTACCAACCCAGAAAGTTCCTTCATGTCCCTTCTTTACCATTCTCCTCTCCTAAACCCCTACCAAAGGTAATGCCTTTACTGATTTTTTTTTTTTAACCATAGACGAGTTTTGTCTATTCTAAAATTCCTCATGAATGGAATCATACAGTATATATGCTTTCGTGTCCAGCTTCTTTTGTTCAGCCTCCTATGAGAGATATCTATGTTGTTGTGAGTACCAGTAATTTATTCTTCTTTTGTTGCTGAATAGTACTCCATGGTATCAGATATGCCACTATTTGTTTATCTGTTCTTCTGCTGGTGGACATTAAAGTCATTTCCAGTTTTTGCCTATTTTGGATAGAACTGCCATGAACATTCTTGTTCAAGTCTTTTTGTGGATATATACTTTAATTTCTCTTAGGTAAATACCTAAGAGTAAAATTGTTAGGTCATAAGGTAGGAGTATTTTCTACCAGTAGTATATGAAAGTTCTTGTTGCTCCATTTCCTTGCCAATAGTTTTTCTGTTTTCAGCCATGCTAGTGGATGTGTAGTGGTTTCTCATTGTGATTAACTTGAACTTCCCTGATTAATTAATAGTGTTAAAAACCTTAACATATGAATATTGGTTAGCTGTCTGTCTTCTTTTGGGATGTGGCTATTGAAGTCTTTCGCTATTTAAAATTACTTATTACTGAGTTGTAGTAATTCTTTATATATTTTGAATATAAATCCATTGTCAAATATATGATTTGTGAATATTTTCTCCCATTATGTGGCTTGCCTATTTTATTAATATTATCTTTTGATAAGGTACAATATTTAATTTGATGAAATCTGATTTGTCAATTTTTTTTAATGGTCATTGCTTTCTGTGTCCTGTCCAAGACTTCCAGGTTGAGAATATATTCTTCTAGTTTCTTCTTGAAGATTTATAGTTTTAGCTTTTATATTTGAGTGTATGATACTTCACAAATTTAGGTTTTTGAATGGTGTGAGGTAGGGTCAAAGTTCACTTTTTACCTTATATATACTTGTTCCAGCACCATTAAGAAAAAGACTTTGCTTTCCCCATTTATTTACTTTTGTGTCTTTGTCAAAAATTAATTGATCATATAAAAGTGCATCTATTTCTAGAATCTCTAGTCTATTTCATTAATCTTTTGCCTATTCTTGCCCTAGCCTTATCTACACTGCTTTGATTACAGTACTCTATAGTAACTCTTTGAGTCAGTTAGTATTAGTCTCTAATTTTATTTTTCTTTCAAGATTATTGAAAGAAATATAAATCAATCAGTCTATGCTTGGATTGTGTTGAATCTATAGATCAGTTTGGGGAGAAATGACATCATAATATTGAGTCCTCTGATCCATGAACATGGTATAACTATTCATTTATTTAGGTTTCTAAAAATTGCTTTTAGCAATATTTTATAGTTTTCAATGTAGAGGACTTACAAAACCTTTGTTAAATTTATTCCGAAATATTTTGTTTTTAACACTATTGCAAATTGAATTAAAGATTATTTTATACAGTTTTTTGTTGCTAGTATAGAGGAACAAATTTAATTTTTATATAGTCCTTAAATTATGCAATCTTGTTAAATTCACTCATTAGTTCTAGAAGCTGCTTTATAGAGTCCTTAAAATTTTCTACATAGGCAATCATATCTTCAAAAAGAGAGTTTTACCTCGTTCACCATATATATGTCTTTTATTTCTTTTTCTTGCATTATTGTACTTACTATAACAGTAAAATGTTGATTGGGAGGGTTGAGAATGGACATCCTTGCTTCTTTCCCCATTTTATGGGGAATGTGTTTAATATTTAACCATTATGTATAGTGGTAAACTATAAGTTTTTTGATGATGCCCCTTATCAGGTTGAGGAAGTTTCCTATTTTCATATTCCTAGTTTGCTTGAGTTTTTTTTTTTTTTTTTTTTTTTTTTTTTTTTTTTTTTTTTTTTTTTTTTTTTTTTTTCCATGAAGGGGTGGTCAATTTTGTCAAATACTTTTTCTGCATCTATGAAATGATCATACTGTTTTTCTCCTTTATTCCATGAATATGGTGAAAAACATTGATTAATTTACATATATTAAGCCAACCTTATATTCCCAGGATAAACCCTACTTGGTCATAATGTGTTACCCTTTTTAATTATTGCTGTATTTGATTTGATAATATTTTGTAAGGATTTTTATATATTATTCTGGAGGGATATTGATCTATGATTTTCTTTCCTTGTAATATCTATGTTAGGTTTTGATAGTAGGTTCCTGCTGGCTTCATAAAATGAGTGGGAATTTTATTCTTGTCTATTTTTCCAGAAGTGTTTATATAAGATTGGTGTTATTTAAATTATTTAGTTTTTGATAAAATTCACTAGTGTAGTTATCTGGGCCTGGAGTTTTCTTATGGGAAGTTTTTATTTTTATTTTTATTTTTATTTTTTTTAATTAAAAAATTTAAAGATACTTAGATTACATAGGTGTTACATAAAAAATATAGGGGATTCCCATATGCCCCACTCCCTACCCCTCCCACACTTTCCTACATTAACAACATCCTTTATTAGTGTGGTACATTTGTTACAATTGATGAACACATATTGGAGCAATGCCACTAAGTATGGATTATAGTTTACATTATAGTTTAAATTCTGTCCTGCACAATTTTTTAAGTTATGACAAGATATATAATGGCCTGTATCTGTCATTGCAATGTCATTCAGGACAATTCCAATGTCCCAAAAATGCCCCCATATTACTCCTATTTTTCCCTCTCCCTCACCTTAGAATCTCCAGAGGTCACTGCCTCCACATCAATGATAAAAGTTATTCCATTGCTAGAATAACAATAAGTCTATAGTAGACTAACAGTAAGTCAACTGTAGTCCATCGTTCATTCCCCAATCCTGTGGATTCTGGGATGGTGCTGCCCACTCTGCCTCTAATTGAGAGGGGGCTTAGATCTCTTATGGGAAGTTTTTGATATCAAATTCAATTTTTAATAGATGTAATAATTTCAGTAAATTGTGCTTTTTCAAAAACCATCCATTTTATCTAATTTTAAAAATGTAGTGGCATAAAGCTAGTTACAATATTCCTTTATTATCATTCTAATGTTTATAAGAACTATAGTTATATATCATTTTTATTTTTGATATTAGTTATTTGTGTTTTCTCTATTTTTTTGCTTAGTCAATCTTCCTAGGAGTTTATCTATTTTGTTACTTTTTTCAAAAAACCCCAGAACTTTTGGATTTTTTTCGTTTTCTTTATTGTCTAGTTTCTGTTCTTTAGTTTGGCTCTTATCTTTATTATTTACTTCCTTCTGTTTATTCTGAGTTTAATTTTCTCTTCTTTCTTCTGCTTTCTTAAAGTAGAATCTCAAATCCTGTTTTTATTCCTTTCTTCTTATTCCAGCATTTAAAGCTATATATTTGCTTCTAAGCACTGCATTGGCTGCATTTCACAAATTATCATATGTTGCAATTTAATTATAATCAGTTTGAATATTTTCCTATGCTTCTTGGGATTTTTTCTTTAACTTTTGGATTATTTATGTATGATTAATATAAACAGGGGAGATTTTAAGATATTTTATTGTTTTTGGTTTTTAATTAGATTTGTTTATCAGAGAACATACTCTTTAAGAAATGTATTGACCCTTGATTTAGGACCTAGTATATAGTCTATCTTAGTGAATGTACCATATACAATTAAAAAGAATATATATTCTACCATTGTTGGGAGTAGTATTCTGAAAATATCAATTAGATCATGATGGTTGATAGTGCTATTCCAATATTCTTTATCGTTACTGATTTTTGTTTTATCTATATTGATAATTGTTTTCTCAATTACTGAGAGAGGAATATTAAAATCTCTAACTATGATTATGAATTTATTTATTTTCCCCTCTAATTATGCCAGTTTTGTTTCAAGAAATTTGAAGCTTGATTATTGGCAATTTATGATTATTGTGTAATCATAAATTAGCTAAGGAATTGGGCCATTTATCATATGAAATACCCCTACTTAAACTCTGATAATACTCCTTTGCCATCTGACATGGAAAAATGGTATCTCAGTGTAGTTCTTATTTTTCTTATTATGCATGAGTTTGACTGTTTATATCTCCTACCCAACTATCCAGGGTTATTGTTTATTTTCTTACCTATTTTAGAAACTCTTTGAGTATTAGGATATTAGCCCTTTGTCTATAATATATGTTGCAGATATTTTCTATTTATCATTTGACTTCTCACATTGCTTATATTTTATTGACACACAATTTTTTTTTTTTTTTTTTAATAACCGAACTTATCAACCTTTTCCCTTATTGTTTCTAAATTTTTATTTGGCTTCCTAGGCTGCCGTAACAAATAACCACAAACTTGTAGCTTAAAACAACAGAAATTTATTCTCTCGTAGTTTGGGAGGATGGAAATCTGAATCAAGGTGTTGGCAAGGCTGTGCGAGGCTCTAGGGAAGATTCCATTCCTTGTCCCTTCTAGCTTCTGGTGGCAGCAGACATTCTTTTGCTGTGACTGCATAACTCCAAATCTGCCTTTGTTTTCTCATATCTTTTCTCTGTGTCTTCTCCTCTTATATCTCAATGACATCTGTCATTGGATTTAGGGGCCAGGATGATTTAGGGTAATCCAGGATGATTGTATCTCAAGATCTTTAATTTAATATGTCTGCAAAGACCCCTTTTCCATATAAAGTCATATTTATAAGACATATCTTTCTTTCTAATAATTTTTTTTAATTTTTAAAAAGATACTTAGATTACATAAATGTTACAGAAAAATTATATGGATTCCCATGCCCCACCTGCCACACCTCCCACATAAACATCTTTCATTAGTGTGGCACATCACCTGCAGTGGATATACACATCCTGGGGCTTTGCCACTAAGCATGGACCATAGTTCACATTGTAAGACATATCTTTTTAAACACACTACACCATATTTTCTTCTAAATGTCATTGTAATCTTGTGGTTTACTTGTCTGTTTCATCCTCCAAAATAGGAATTCTTTCTATATACTAGCACCAATCATACTGTTAGAGCTCTAAGATATTTCGTGAATGAATGGATAACTTTTTTTTCTAGCTCTAAGCATTGTTTTTAAAGTGTGAACTGTATTAAAAAGAGAATTATTGGAGACTTGTTGGGTGGGTAGGGAAGGCATAAAGAGGATATAAAGAAAAGGAGATAGGAGCATGAAAAGAAGGAAGCCTGACAGGCAAAGCTTCCCTCTCCAACCCTACTTCCTAATTAGAACAACTCTGCTTTTCTCTATTTTATTTGTTTACACATTATCATAAGACTTTGTTTGATCCACGTATTTCAAGGATTAAAAAGAAAGTTTCAAGACACTGGACTCATGATTTAAATTAACTCTTACTGACTCTAACCCAATGTTTCCAGCCCTACCTGTATATTAATATCACCCAGGGAGGTTTTAAAAAATACCATAGTCCAGACACTACCCCAGACCAATTACATCATCATATCCAGGGTTGGGGCCTATATATAGGTTATTATTTTTAAAGCTCCCCAGATGATTCTAATGTGTACCCAGGGTTGCAGGTCAAGGAACTAATCCTGTTCTTGACCTCAATTAACTTAAATTATATTAATCTGAATTAATGTCACAGATATTGAGCCAAAAATATGGGGCATTTGGAAAAACTTAAACCTGAGGAATTAGACTTATACTATAACCAGGTGTAGGAATTTTAATGTTGCCCCAATAGTATCTATTTACAGTTAAAGGTGTTAAGTAACAACTCTTTATATTTGTATAATGTTTTGCCATTTTTCATTGGGAATTGTATCTTAGATATTAAGTGGGTAATACTACAAATGCCAGTGCCAAACATGATTTTCTTCCTGGTTGATGACACCACTTTTCACCCAGCTGCTCAAGCCAGAAATCTGGTAGTAATGTTGGATTCCACCTGCTCCCTCACCCTCAGCATCTCATGGATCAATAAGCCCTTTGAATTAAACCTCTGATTTCTGCATTGATCACCTCCCCTCCACCTCTTAGTTGCTCCTTTAACTCAGGCCCTCATCATCTCTTAGCTCAGCCAAATGTGACCTTTGTGTACCTGAAGCAATCTACATATACTTTTTTAAAAAAGCAATTTTATCAAAACATATTCACAAACCATACAAGCTATCGGAAATGTCCATTCAGTGGCTTTTGGTATAATTACAGAGTTGTGCATTTATCACTGCCATCAATATTAGAGCATTTTCATTACTCCTAAAAGAAAACCCTCCTACCCTTTAGCAGTCACCTCTCAATCCTTATATCTTTCCCCTGTCGTACATAGCTGCTAATCTAATTCCATCTCTATATATTTATTTATATTTAAATTTTGTATCAATGGAGTTAAACAACAGATAGATAGTACTTTGTGTCTGGTTTCTTTTACTTTGCATAATTCTTTTTTTTTTTTCAATTGATGGAAAAATATTAATATATTACTATTCCCTATAGTCCATCGTTTGTTTTAGGTGTATTTTTGCCCATATAACACCCTGTTATTAACATCTTATAGTATTAATGTACATTTGATCTGTTTCATGGAAAAACATTCTTATATTTGTACTATTAACTACAATCATTGTCCACAAGAGGGTTCACTATGCTATACAATCTCATGTTTCATCCTTTAGCTTTCCTTGTAGTAATGTACACTACCTTAAACTTTCCCTTTCAACGACTATCATACTCATATATTAGCCCTGCTAATTTCAATCACTATAATATGCTTTCAGCACCTCTATCCATTTCCAAGCATTTATAACCCACCTTATTACAAATTCTGAACAAATGAAGCCTCAGCTCCCCATTCTCTATCTTCATTCTATCTTCTGGTGACCTTTATTCTATTTATTAACTCGATGAGTTTGCTTATTTTTAGTTCATATTAGTGAGATCATATAATATTTGTCCTTTTGTGTCTGGCTTGCTTCACTCAACATAATGTCCTCAAGGTTCATCAATGTTGTCATATGCATCATGACTTCATTTCTTCTTACAGCTGAATAATAGTCCATAGTATGTATATACCACATTTTGTTTATCCATTCATTGGTTGATGGACACCTGGGTTGTTTTCATCTTTTGACAAGTGTTAATAATGCTGCTATGAACATTAGCAAATGTCTGCTCGCGTTCCTGCTTTCAGTTCTTCTGAGTATATACCTAGTGATAGGATTGCTGGCTCATATGACAGATCTATATTTAATTTCCTTAGGAACTGCCAAACAGTCTTCCACAGCGGCTACACCATTCTACATTCCCACCAACAGTGAGTAAGTGTTCCTCTTTCTCCACACGCTCTCCAACACTTGTAATTTT
>JAQZBX010058399.1:0-17751 GCA_029593785.1 Cabassous unicinctus
AAAATAGAGGTGAGGTGCCTGGTGAACCCTGGGATCTGCTAACTTTTATTTGGCTGCTAATTTTGAGTCCTGTGGTATAAGCTCCATGGATACCAAAAGGACACAAGAAGGTCAAGGACCCTTTACTGCCCAGCTGGAGCAGTTCTGGAGTTCTAGGAGTCCTGGGCCCTGATCTTTTCCTGCTGCTTGGGGCAGAACTGGCCACTGAAAAAAAAACACTGCCCCTAATCAGAGGAATCTAAGTAGATGGCTGAAAAGGAAATTTGTTTCACTTCCAAAAGGTTTTCTTTTTCCACACTGTGTGACTGAAACCTCCATATTGTTATACCTCTGATTAAAAAACAAAACAAAAACAAAAACAATCATCTTGAGGTTGTCTGTAAGACCCAAAGTTAGTTCCCCACCTCCCCAGAAACCATTTGATCTTAGAGTAATTGTTCCTTTCCAGGTGCCTGGGCACCCAACTCACCAGATACATGGGACTGAGGAATCTGTCTTCTTTCTGTCTCTTCTTTCTGAGGTTACAAGTGAATAACAATAATTCTGTGGATCAAAGTTTGAGGAAGAATGTAGGCCAGTCATGAAGCCAGTGCCAGCAGCATGTGGTCTGCTCTGCTTTGCTCACCAGGGTCAGGTGCACCTCCTTGTCCTACAGCCAAACCCACTGGCAGGGAGGGGGGCCTGGGAAGACCCTGAGAAACCCAGTTACACCTTGAGATTAGGGGACTGAGAAATATATTTGGGTCATATATGCAAAGGCAAACATTAAAATTTTCTCCTTTTAAAAGTGCTATAATATACCTATAGATGATATAATATTGGTATATATGGAATCTCTTTATATTTGTTTAATTTGAGCCTTTCAATCTAACCAATGTGCAGGTATACAATGAAATTTAAATGTTTATTTTTCCCAACAGATTGTAAAATAACCCTTCTTTGTCAGTGAGATTTGCAAAATTTTAATGTTAAGTCTTTGCTCACTTCATGGCGAGGGCAATTTAGTATTCAATTTATAATGGATCCCAGGAATTGAAAGACGTTTTTAAATACATGTACAGGCTCTCTCTGCCTAGAGGGGACCATACCAAATCTTGGGTGTATTTCCATCTTTCTCTCCCATTTCCAGCAAGCTCTGTTCTTCCCCCCATTTCCCAAATAAATTCTTTTTACTGGCCTAACTAAACTGGCATGTTCATAAATTCTTTTATGCATCATTGCCAAGAACCTAGAGGAATCCAATGCTTCTCCATCTTCATTTGGTGAGCCATTGCTGGGAGAAAGATAAGTGAGTTGTGCTCCCTGACCCCCACTGGAAACTGGTGAGCTTTAAGGCCTGTCTATGCCCTCTTTTTGCTTCTGTTTTAAAAGGGGTTAATGGCTAAAGGATTCCTGGATAAGCTCCCAAGGGACATAAACTCAGTCTGCTCAGACTTCCAGGTCCCTCCCCTGAGGTTGTAGGGGCCAATCCCTACACTGGGTAAATCCATGGAAGTTCTGGATGGCTGATGAAACTGCCCTTGAGACCTGACTGGGCATATGGCCTAAGTCTAGCAGGACTCTGTGGGAAGTTTACCAGACCCTTTCTAAGTTCAGAATGACTATCACCTGTTGTATTGTTTCCTTAGCTAGCTAGTTAACTACTTTTAATTAAATGTGCCTTTGATCTTCCCACTACTGCCATCCTCCTTCTGGGTCTGTGAGATGCTCTAGAATGTCTTAGAAATTGAAAATGCATTTGTTAAAGGAGGCCTAAGCCCCAACTTCAGCAGTGCCCTGAGGCCTTGCTCCTTCTCCATCCTGGAGAGGTCAGGAGATTGGGAGGGATGGTTTCTGAGTGTGTTTGTCGGCAAATCACTGGACAATTAGTCTGTAGTTTTTTATGGGCTTTTACTGTCAGGTTTAACTGGGGAACTCAGCCCCTGGAAGTGGCTGTAGTGTGACCTCATTCATAGCCAACTCCTAAGACTGGCTGCAAAGTAGGCAAAAGCATTTAAAGGTCCTTAGCCCTTCCCTGTCCTAGCAGGAAAACCTGGCTTGTGTGTTTCAGTCTGGGAACCAGACCCAGATGGCCCCAAGTCCTCTGAGGTTCTGGGGATGCCAGGAGACAAAGCTCTTGATCCCCAAAACATGGGACAGCAAGCAGGGCTCCTGATTTCCAGGATGCTGGCTTGGCAAGCAAACCCATTCTGCCAGGACAGTGGTGGGACACCTTCCAATCTGATGAATGTGTTTCCCTCCCCTAGGATAATGGGTGGCTCTTAAACTGGGACAACCTGCCTAGTCTAATCTTTTCCTGCCACACCATGTGGCCAAAATATGGCCAAGAGTGTGCTCTAAATGGGACCCTGAATTTCAGTTAAATCTGTAAGAGAGGAGAGGGCAGACAGATCTGAGGGCCAGAGACCACAACCATGTGGTCTTGTCTCCTTAAAGCAGGAGTTCTTAACAAGGGGTCTGTGGAACAAAAAAAGGTTGATAACCCCTGTCTTAAAGGGATGAGGAAATGCACTCTAATTACTAAACCTCTCCCCTGTAGAATAAAGAACCTCTTCATATGCCATCAATTACAATTAAAAGGTACCTGGTTTTCCTAGATCCCTATTTCCTTGTAACACTTCAATACTTCCAGTGAAAAAGGCATGCAAGGTTTTACCCCTTGTGGGAGTAACTAATGGGATGCAGCCCCAATTCATGTCTCATCAGGGGCAGGGCTTCTCTAGATCCCTTAGCTCTATATCTAACAGCTGCCCAGGGATTTTTCTGGAGGAATGAAGCTGGAGGGTCCTGCATGAAGTTACTGCCAGGGACAGATACTGGGAGCTTTGCATCCAGGTGATTCTAAGCATTTCCCTGAGGTAAGCTAAGCATAAAATTTTCTCTTCTGTTCTAATCTGTGCTTGCTTTAACCTTGTTAGTCTGCTTTTGCCTAGAAACTCACAAATCAGATTTGTGGTTTGCCTGTTGCAAAGTGGGTAACAGTCAAAGGTAACCTAAAATAAATGAGTCCTTAAATGTCAATACAATATTGCAATTAAAATTGATGTATAAAGATGTCACAAGTGAAATTAATTCAACTGAGGAAAAGAAAAACTTAGCAAAGTTGTTACTAATAAAATTGTTTTAGTTGCTTAGTGAACGAAAGTGCTAAAATTGTTTTTAAGTGAAAACTTACTAGAAACTGTAACTAAGAGTTAAGATCATTGTATAGATGCCTTTATATTATAAGACAGCGGAATACTAACTGAAATTATTATAACTGGGTGGATGTAGCCTAAACTTAGCTATTGTGATGGTAATCTTAAACTAAACTCACGTTTGATTATGGTTATTTTGTAACTAACTTCACCCAGCCATTCAACTTCAGCTACTGTGGTGGTAATTACAAACTGAACTTACTTGTTTGTTTTTTTGTTTTGTTTTGTTTTTGTTTCTTAAACTGAACTTTTGTTTATGATCACTCAGCCTAGCCTCACCCCTTGCCTTTGCTTATGATTATTTCATAACAGCTTCTGCCCCTATGGCTCAGGGGAAAGCAAACTTGAGACACCCCTGTTTCCTGTCTGTGCACTGGTATTAGTGACCCTGCTTTCTCTCATGGCTCCAAGGGTGGACTAAATTGCTCTCTGGTGGAATTCTTGACCCTTGGGGTTGAACATCCACTTTTTCAGTTCAGTGGCTGCCAGAGTCCTGCTACCTCTGAGGACTGAGAAATGAGGGAGGCCTCCTGCCTTGACTGTCAGGGGTTCTTAAAAGCAGCAATTCAGGAGAGAAACCAGTTTCCCTGAGGCTTCCATAGCCTCAGTGAGTATACATAGAATTAGTCTTGCTCATCCAAGGTCTGCTAAAGTCAAAGTGGAAAATAAGAAAAGTTCTGAAGCAAAGGAAAATTTTATTAAAGCATTGGGGACATTCTGGTTATAAGCCAATAATTAATGAAATTCTTGTGCAAAACTGCATGGTCACAGTGCAAATTATAGTAAGTAAAAAGAGCCTTCAAAGACATCTTTCAAATGCTATCTTACAGTTAAACTTATTTTGTAAAATAATGAAAATTTTAAGTAGCTTTAGTATTTTGTGTTTCTGTATCAAACTCTATTCATGGCTGCATATTTGCTCAGTGTATATCTTCATATATAGGGATGGTAATATCAAATAAACAAATAAAATTCTTAAAAGAACTCTATTCAAATTGTTAAAATTAAATATACAGTTATACATGTGAATAAGTATTCCTGGAGCCCAAATTAGGCTGAGCAGAATGGAAGTGTAATATAGAAATCTGAATATAGGAACTTTTGGAAAAGATAAAAGGAGTTTCCTGAGCTCTTTGACCTACCCAGCCCCTAAGGCCTTCTCTGCAAGAGTTCTGACAGAGGGCTAGTTGTAACATTAAACTCTTCTAGGCTGGGGAATTAAAAATCACAACTTGTCCTGTAATTTCCCAGTGAAAATCTTTAACAACCTTAAAATAAGGGTAGTTAATAGTTCTACTCTTACCAAATTTCAGTAAGTAAAGGAAAGGTCCTTGAAAGTTATGAAAAGATCTTTTCTAAATTATAATTAAAACAAATTAAAAAATTGTAATATATTTGAGAACCTAGCAGTCAGTATGCTTTTAAGATTATTCAGTTTTAAAATTTATTTAAGAAATGTTTGCCTCCTGTAAAGGAAGGAAAAAGAACATTCCTCTTTTTTTAAAAAGAAATTACTTTTTCCTTTTATCACTGTAATATCAGATGTCCAGTGTATCGTGACACCTCCCCCCTCTCATTCCCCAGTGTCTCCCAAATTTCAATTTAATTTTCAAAGAAGTTTTAGGTTACAGCAAAGTCACACATGGAATACTAGAGACTCCAACATACCCAACCTCCCACAAGGGAAGGGAAAGACAGGTGTAATGTGGGGTTTTTTTGGGACTTGGGAATCATCCTGAGTGGCATTGCAATGACAGATATATGCCATTATATATCTTCCCATAGCCTGCAGAATTGTGTGGGAGAGATTGTAAACTACAATCTGAACTATGGTTCATGCTCAATGGCAATGCCAAAGGATGTGTTTATCAATTGCAATAAATATGCCACACAAATGAAGTATGTTGCTTGTGTGGGAGGGTGTGAGAGGTCTGGGGAGCAGGGCATATGGAAATCCCTATATTTTTGGGTAACATTTGTGCAATCTAAATATCTTTTAAAAATAAAAAATATGTTAAAAAATATATTCCTTGCATAAACTGTAGCAGTTTCACTTTTATTTATCTTGAGTGTTATCTCCATAGGTTTATAAAATACCTAGTATATGATTTTAATGTAAAGTAACCAGTCTATGACATTACTGTTAATTATAAGGAGTTTGTGAAAGCATCTTATAAACTGAGGCATTTAAATGGCTAATTTCAGGAAGCCATTTATTAAAAACATAAATTAATATTAATAGCAAAAAGTAACTTCATATCAGGGTAACCTATCAGAGCCACCTCAATCTGCATGTTAAAGTGGTGGTAAGGAAAGATAATCTTAATTCCATTGAGAATCTTCATTTTTCATAAAACAACTGAAAAAGAAACTTCCTGTGCTGCTGAAATAAAATACCTCCATAATTGTCATCATGGTAAGTGTAGAAGTAAAAACCAAATTGCTAACAAGTTACATAGCATTGGAAGTGTTTAGACAGTGTATAAAAATCAAAAGAAACTTCAGTGTTATCAAAGTCTTGTACATTCAAACTAGGCTTTCAATACATTGCAGGTTGCCTCTCCATAGGAGCTGTTGGCTAGGTTGGTTACTGACCCCTAAAACAATAAGTGTATCTACTACATCTCTGCTTGTGCTCCTGAAGTTGATGGAGACTACATTGCAGTTTCAAACTCCTGCAGCAGCCAGCAATGGCTTGATATTGCCAGATGCACAATGGATACCACCTCCAGACTGACACTGTTTCATAGTGCTTAAGGGTGCTATGCACCAGGCTGGTGGAATACTGGAGCCTACTTTCCTAGCTTCTCTCAGGATTAACAGTGTTGCACCAGGCTGGCTGTGTGAAGGACATACCAAGTGGAGCAATGATTGCCAAAGTGATGTAAGTAGAACCTAAAAACAATTGGCATTATGGCCTGCTCCCACAGAGAGATAACATATATGGTATTGCAAACCTGGAGCTTAGATCTATTAACTGCAGCTCAAAGGGAACCTTATGCATTGGGTAGTGCATTAATTTGTACTAAGTCTCTCCTATTCTAGATATATGCCTGATGATTACAGTGATATCTTTTCTATTCTAGATCATATACAGAGGGATATTAAACATGTTAAAAGTCTTGGTAAACATCATTTTCTAAGTAAATAAGCATGCCTATAACATAAAGGAAAAGCCACCTTGCCTGAGAGCAGTGTGGGCAACAATCCTTTTAATAAAAATGACCACAAAATTAACTTGGGGTAACATCTCACAGTCTTCACCCTACAGCAGGGGAATGATGTGCTTAACCCAGGTCTCCCTCTTAGCCCTTATTCCAGAACCTGTCCCACTCATACCCTTTGGAAGACTGCCAGACCCACATGCCAGACCCATCCTGCCAGGGCTATGCATTTTCCCACAAAAGGGAAAGGGCAAATGACCCACTTCAGCTTAGCATCCTCAAGGTGTTCTATTGGTAACCTTTCCTCATTCAGGACCTGGAAACCTCACTCTCAAGTAGAGCCAAAATGGGAGGGACCTCATTCTGTGTTCTGATCACTCCCACAGCAGTGAAAGTTAAAGTGATTGCCAGCTGGGTACACTTATCCTGAGTGAAGCCAGCTGCCCAAGAAAGTGTCTGCTCACCAAAAGCACCTGACAGGACATATGTGTGCTGGTCATTGGATAGCTTGAAACAGCTCTTTCAGAAACAAAGCTAAGTAGTGTCTGTGTCAAAGCCAGCTGTTCCCTCTATCTCTAGCTCAAATGCCTATTGTTAGGGGGAGGGCAAACCAGGCACCCCTTAAGAAATCTTGTCTGTTTTCATTTCCTGTAGTTTCTCCCTATACAATTACTAAAAGGGCAATGCCTCTTCTCATCCCCCTGTTAGCTGTCTTAAGCATAACCACCACCATAGAAAACCAGGATTGGCAATTTATACCAAACCCCATTATCTATTACAATCTCTCCCTAAAGCTAACAGCACAGAAGAAACTAGCTGTGCCTTAGATGTCCTAAAACAGCAAACAAACTCTCTTGCTGCTGTAGTACTGCAAAATGGCAGAGTCCAAAACATGCTAACAGCAGCATGGCGGGGGGCAGGGGGACATGCCTATTTCTCAAGAAAAATGCTGTTTCTACATAAATTTCTCTAGAACAGTCCTAAACAGCATTCAAAACCTGCAAGATGAAGCCCACCAACTTGAGGAGGATTCAGCCTCTGGAAGCACCTGGCCTTTCTCATTCATGATCCAGTATGTCATAGCTGGCACTCCTTTTTGGGCCCACTTACCACCATCTTCTTTATCCTTTTAGTTGGGCCATATATCTTCAAAATTCTAACTAACTTTATTTCTTCTGGAAACAATGCCTACCAAAACAAGATATTAGTCACACGAGGATTTCAGCCAGTTCCAACCATAGTGTTGGACCTTCTTCCATCAACCTCAATAGAATAGCCAGAGATTCATGCCCTGTCAGGCAGGGGCTACTGCCCTAACCAGCAGGAAATAACTACAGAAGAATGATCATCACCCCTCAGCACCACCTTAAGAATAAGGGCATGAACTCTCTAAGGGGGCAGTTGAGGCTGGTTAGTACAGGGTAAGATGACCCACCACATGGCTGACAGACAACATGGCTGGCAAACCACATGGCCAGCAGACAACATGGCTGCAAGGCCTCACTGGGACCTTGAGTTTAACATTGAGGTCCTAGTTTCTCCTTCTGGGACCTCCCCTTCAGTCTGGATATTCCACAAAGCCCCCACCATAGGTGGGGTAACCAATAACCACTGAGGTCCATTCCCTTATCATTAGCAAAGGGGTGGAATAATTAATGGTTTAAAAGGTAATCACAGGAGGCAGAGCTTGGACTCTGCATAAAGTGGCCCACACCAAATCTTGATGTGTGTTTCCAATTTTCTCTTCCATTTCTCAGCAAGCTCTGTTCTTTCCCCCATTTCCCAAATAAATTCTTAGTACTGGCCTACCTAAAATAAATAAATAAATAATAAATAAATAAATACATGTACAAATAGTTGTAAAAAGTAATGTTATTAAAATATATTTATTTTCCTTGAAAACTGTAAACATTTTAATGATGAAGTTACCAACAATTGTGTTTCAACTTCATAAAAGACAAATGAACAAGACACCACCATATTTTCTTTAAATTTTAAACAATTTATTTAAGTATATCATTCATACATGAACATACATAAACTATAAGTGTTTAGTAAACACTGTGAAATTACAAAACAAACATGCATAACATCATACAGGGCTCCCACACATCACCCCCCCACACAAACACCCTGCATTGTTGTGAAACATTTGTTAACAAATAATGAAAGAGCATCATCAAAGTAATACTACTGACTATAGTTCATATCTTCCTCCCCTATACATTTTTTAAGAATTTATTTATTTACTTTTATCCATTTTTACAACCCCACCCCATTTGTGCTGTTTCTGTGTCCATTCACTGGCAATTCTGTGTCTGTTTTCTGCCCTCTCTTCTCATCCTTCTCCTGTCTTCACTGAAATTTGATCCTTGGAATCTCTGATGTGGGAGAGAGGCTCCCTACCACCTTAGTTCCTGGTTTTTTGACACATCTCCTCTTGTCAATCTCCTGTTATGTCATCATCTTGCTGTATGGCTTGTGGGCCCTGGCCCTGGTGGTGCACCCACATACAGGGCCTGACAGCTCACCTGCTTGTGGGGCCTGGTGGCTCACCTGCACATGGGGTCTGAGGGATCACCCACTCACAGAGCCTGGCAGCTCACCCATACACAGTGTCTGGTGATGAACCCATGTTGGGGCCTGATGGCTGACTTGCTCATGGAGCCTGGCAGCACACCAGTGCATGGGGCCTTGTGGCCCATATGCCTTCTATATTTTTCTTTTTTTTTTTCTTTTATGGGGAGGTCCTCAGGATTGAACCCACGTCCATCCATATGGGAGACAGATGCCCAATAATTTAAGCCATATGTCTCCCCCTGTTGTATCTCTTAAGGTTGACCAAAGATACCTAGAGTTACAGTCATTTCCCATACAGGATGGTTATATAATAAATCAGGCTTAGTTTATCACCACCATTCCAAAAACCAGACCTAGGAAGTAAAACTAGGTCTAGGAACATGTGCATGGTTTCTAATATAGCAAATGTTTAGCCTGCCCTGATTATTACAAAATCAGGACAGTGAGAATATTTGCAGACATCACCATATTAACATTAGATATTGAATAATCTGGGGAGAGCAAGGGTTTCCTAATTTATGACAGACAAGTATCATTGCCCAGCACTAGAGTTTGGATTAAGTTTACTTATTTCCTAATCTACTTGCTAGCAGCAGTCTGAGATATGAAGAACAAAAAACTGAATAGATACCCCATTCTAGAGTAACCAGTACAAGATGAGAGAAATCTGGGGGTTGTTAAGGAAGACAAAAGAGGAGATCAGAAGGAAGACTTGCTGGGCTGAAATAGGAAGACTTGCTGGACTCTATGAGGAAACCTAGGCCTCCCTCTGTCTTTCTCCTAAGCTGGCCCTGTGCACCCCCTGGTGGTACAAATGCCCAATGCTGCACAGCCCTTCCACCTGATCATAATTTCTGCCCAGATGGAGCATCAGCTCACCACTCTCTACTCCCTTTCTGTCCCCTGGTAACCTATCTTCCAGACTCTGTCTTTGTGAGTCTGCTCAATATGCTTAGGTCATGCACACTATTTTGTGAGTAGAAAGGCAATTTGAAACCCATTACAATCTAGAACATGGAATAGACTCTCTCTTTGTTCTTGAGTGAATCCAAAAGTGTGTCCTGATGGGGAATCTTATTGAGTTTTCTCTCTTCATTCCCATTGTGAAAGTTTCACCAACTTGCTTTGAGCTACTTAGAATTCTGAACCTGGGAATCTTGAGCAGATTCATTTCTGACTTCATAAGGGAGTTTAGGCTGATTTTGCATGTGATTATTCCTCTTATTTGAAAAATTTTCTAATTCATGAAGTCAGTGATAGGTGGAACATCAATTTAGACATTCTCCCTGGGGAATCAGTTAGCTGGAGAGGAAGCCCCAGACCCTGAAAGGCTACAGCCCCTAGCCACCTCCATGCACCTGCTTCTGCACCTGATCCTTGTTCTCATTGGTTCCTGAGTGTCTCCTTCCAGCCACCCCACAGGGGAGGATTATTTATGGGTTAGCATTGCCTTTCCCTCAGTGTGTACTTTGCACAGTAATAAAAGGCCATTTCTTCAGATTTCAGGCTGTTAATTTGACGGTACAACTGTTTCTTGGCATTGTCCCTGGAGGTGGCCAGAGGCTGCATAGGAGAGGTGCAGAATTCCTTCAGGCAGTCTCACCTCACCCCCAGACTCCACCAGCCACACTTCACACAAGGATACCTGCAAACTGACATTACTTTGTAAACATACAGACATCTTCATGTCTCTTATAAGGATATTGGGATATAATTTCAGCACCCTTCCATTAACTGTATGCTCTTGGGCCTTTCAGCTGTGTATATGCTTCCATTACAATCATAGCCACCCCATCGTCCACCTTGCCCCAAGGTGTACACAGCATGTTGGTATATAGTTAGTTCTCAGGAAGAGTTTTAACAGGAGACATTACATGATGTCTAGAAAAAAATTGAAAAGCAAGAAATGGATATTTAAACATGGATGGCTGCATATATAGATGACAAAAGCAAAAGGATGCTTTAAGTTATTTGTAAAAAAACAACCAACACATTTAAACCCAGAGTAACCAATATAATATATCATATATACAATGATATGAGTATGACAAAAAGGGTGGATAGTTATGTCTTAAAGCATTAAAGTAATTCTGAAAGAGAGAAATGGAGAGATGGAGAAATGAAGGAAGGAAGGAAAGAACAGAAGGAAGTCAATGATAGAGTGTGTGGAATTTCCACTAAGTAAAATAACACAAAGTATGAGATAAGACTGTTTTATGTTATGAACATAAAACATTTTATGCATCCACCTTGCTGGAGGGCACAATGTGAGCCAGAGGACACAGCACAGTAACCTAGTCCAGACAAGAAGGATCCGTGTCCCCCAGAAACTGGTCCCTTGTCTTGTCAGCATATGAAGCTGAGTCTCCTTTTGATGTTCTTCCCATTCTCATTCCTGAGGACCCAGCCAGTCCATTATTCCCCTGGAGGTTGTATTTGAGAGATCCCTGGTGGAGGATGTCTCCTAGAACTCTACACTGAACTTAAGGGCTTGCTCAGGGTTTTTGATGCTCCCAGGATGTTTCTCTCACTGTGTCTCTTGCACAGTAATACACAGCTGTATCTGAGGCCTTCAGGCTGCTCTACTGCAGGTAGGCAGTGCTGGCAGAGTTGTCTTTAGAGATGGTAACTTGTCCTTGGAAGGATGAGCCATGGTTTATATCTGAGTCACTAGGATAAATCACTCCCACCCACTCTAGGCCCTTCCCTGGTTCTTGGCACACCCACTGGATCCAGTAGTAGTTAAGTTGTATCCAGAGGACTTACAGGAGATCCTCAGAGGCCCCCCAGGCCTTTTCACCTCTGTCCCAGACTGCACCAGCTGCACCTCAGTGATGGCACCTGTGTGGGAGACCCAGGACACAGAGATCAGAGGACCCAAACTCACCACCTTCCTCTGTGACCCCAAGCCCTGGGTCATCCCTGACCTGGAAGAAGAGCCATGAGGAGGACAAGGATGGTGGCAGACCCTATCTGTGAAGATTAATGGAAATGGACATCACTGAAGACAACAGATGGGCTCTTTGGAAGACTCCACTGGGCAAGGGTAACAGTGGATTTAAATGGGAATTTCCCCTCAGTTTGCATATTTACATCCTGCCCTCCAGATGAGACTCCAGAGTTCATAACAGCAAAACTTAAGGGCAGGGAAAGATATCTGTCTTAAGCCTCCAGGGATGGTGTAAAAAAAGTCCCTATAATCCTCCTCCTATGTACCAGCACTGTGGGCCTAGATTGCACAGAACTGGAGCCTCACCCACCTCCAAAGCACCTTCACAGTCCACAAAGGGATGAGGATGTGAGAAAAATCTAATGATTCTGCAGACCAAGGCACCCAAGTTGTCAAGGGCACCAAGTTCTCCCTCTGCAATTTTAGTGGAGGATAGATTCTGAGGGAATTTCTCTGTCTTCTTAGACAGGGTGTTTAGGATTCTGGCCCCACAAAGACACAGTCCCAATTGAAAGACCAGGTACTTCCTGGGATCATGAACCTGTATTGGATGTCCTGGGGCCTGAGGGATAGGATTTGAGCCTAGGGCAGTGACATTTTCTCAAGCTGCCTTACAGGTCCAGGCTGCTTCTAGTTAAGAGTTCTGAGTTCTAGGTCCTGGATTTTCATTGGACTTGTTCACTTTCTTTCTTTTTGACATAATTATTTTCTTTATCACCAGAAGTTATCTCACAGTGTTTAGTTAACTAAAGGAAGAATGAAGTTGTATGTATATCAGTTTCTTCTAATATTCCACGCCATGTAAAATGACTTTACTATGTTAAATAGGACATGTACTCACACCAGAATTTGGACAAATTTCTACCAAAATGTAAGTATTCATGGCAGGCCTAGGATTCATTTAGTTGTAATACAACTTCCTTCTCTCATGGATCTGATCAGGACTTTTTTGGTGGACCTGTCCTGGATGAGAATACTTTCTTTCTTGTAACACTTCTGAAAGTAACACAAGCTTGGAATGATTTTTGAGTGCCATTGGAGTACCCAGACTAGTTCTACCCTAAAGGACTCTCATCTTTTACCCTCCTCAAAGATCCCCATGTCACACAGATATGACTTCTTCTCCAAACCTAAACTTTTACCTCAACAGCATTGGGAAGCTGAAAATATCAGCTGAGTTACTTGGATATGAGGATTCTGGGAACTGTAGTGTTCCTAGGCTTGCTTAGCAAAATCCTACAACTTGGTGGCACAAAACAAGAGGGATCTATTCTCTCAAGATCAGGAGGGTAGATGCCATTAAAAAGGTATGCACATGTCATGTTCCTGTGACGGCTCTGAGGGAGAAAATGTTCCATGAATCTCTCCTGGCCTCTGATGTCTGCTGGAAAGCCTTGGCATTCTTTGGCTATTATCTGGAAAACTCTAATCTCTACCTCCTTCCTCACATGTCCATCTCCCTTCTGATTATCTGTTTACTCTTATTATAAAGGCACTAGTCATTGGATTAGGGCCCACCTGTATCCAGTATGACCTCACCTTCAATTAACTAATTATATATGCAAAGATTCCATTTCCAAATAAGGTCACATTCTTTGTTTCCAGAGGACATGAATTTTTACAGGACACTATTTAATCCATTACATGTAGTTTTCTTTGAAATGTAAACCAGAGATTAGTATCATGGGAAAGTGTCTGGGTATAATGTGTGCTATAAAATTTACCATATTTCTGTACCTTATTTTAATTTCCTGTAGGAAACAATCCATCTTTACAGAAACAAGCAGAAAGGGCAGAATAAAAATTGACAAATATGGAGAATCACTTCATTTTGTCCATTCACTTATAAGCAAGGTAGATGTTATAACATTTAAGTAATTTTGAACTCCGTAAATATGTAGATAACCATTATAAGAGTTACAATGATGAATTTTATTCTATCAAAGCCCCAGATAGTATTGAGGACATTTTTTTTTTCAATTTGGATGTATTCATAATACTCAAAGTGCATTAGTACATAAGATTCTTTTAACATGTTCTCAAGATATAGGTAAATTAGATAACACTTGCAGAGTATGAAGCACTTCATAACAATAATCAACCATCCTCCATGAGTCATTGCCAGGCATGTAGGGGAATTGCTCAAGGGAATAAGCTTTGTTCTCTGCACAAACATCACGTGAATAATTGAAAGCCATGCATGTGAATGGCATATCTCTGCAGAAATAATTATTTTGCTACCTTAAATGTAGGCTAGGGGTGACTACATACTGGGCAACCTCAAAGATGTTTTTTATTCAAATGGTCTCATCCTGGAAATTATTTACCTTAATAATGAAGTAAAGGCCAAATAAAAATATTTGAGTTGTTTAAGCTCAGTGTTCAATCTTCCCGTACGTCTATATCAAGCCAGAAATGATAGGGGCAATTCCCTAGTTAAGTATCATTACATACTAACTTAATATAGTATAGATATTAGTAATTTATTGACAAATAAATAGTGAAAACTTAAAGAAAATTATTAGAAATAACATTCATGCAGATTTTGGCCAATGTCACTAAATTTGAAAATAATGATTGGAAAAACCTTGACCAAAAGGGGGGACATTAATACAAAAGAGTTTTTACAGCTAAAAGATTTCAAATTGTGCAGGGAAGTCTTTCCATAGGTTATGCTTATGCAGACCTAAAAGATGTCTCACAGTAAACACAGCCACAAGCAAAAGTGGAAGGGATCCAGTGATGTCCAGACACTATAGGCAAGTCATCCAACCACATGAAATCAGCTCCCTCTTGGCAGACCTTATTTTGGAATATATGATGAACTATTTCCCCAATATTACAGAATTTGATTCATTTATAACTTCCCTATTCTTGATTCTTCTACCTCTTTTATTTGAACTTATAATTATCACTACTCATTAAATATATGTCTAAGAGCATTAAATGTTTGGTCTCCTTACATGCTGGTTGATTTCTGAATCTCAGCTGAGTTGTAGCCAATACATATTATCCAGTTCTTGAGACTTGCCAAGGACAACTAACAAAATGATGATGGACAAGCCCCATTCCACAAAACAAAGAATTTCTAGAGCTGCAATCTATACTGTGCCTTCCATCTGCCCCATAATATCTAAGCCTGCATCAATCTGAAGCAGAACAGACATCATCCCAAATTTCTCAGAATGAGGAGTGAACAAACATAAGGGGTAGTGCAACCAGGGACCAAAGTAGATTTATTGTTATTGTAGTTATTAGGTTGTGGTAACAGAAAAACTTTTAATACTGATAGAAAAATAGTGGCTGCCAGAGGTTCTGAGGTGAGGTGCAGGGAAGAATAAGTGGAACACAAAACATTTTTATGGTATTGGATTGGTTCTGTATGACATTGAAATGATGTATACATGCCATTATACATTTGTCAAAACCTATGAAACTGTACAGTACAAAGTGTAATCCATGCTGTAAACTATAGACCTTGGATAATAGCATTATTTCAGTATTGGTTCATCAACTGTAACAAATGTTCCACATGAATGTAAGAGGTTATTAATAGGAGAAAATGTGGCTGGGAGAGTGGATGGGTTATACGGAAATGCCCTATATTTTGGGGTTTCATATAACATTTCTATAATCTAAAACTTCTCTAAAAATAAAGTTTATTGTTATAAAAAAGAAAACAAAATGAACTCAAATAAATATAATCTTAACTGGTAATTGGGATCTTGAAACAATCCAGGTAATGAGAGACATAAATAATTTGAACAGAAATTATCCCATCAATAATCAAACACAAAGAAACTCTGTCAAGAGTATATTAATGAATAATAGAGTTAAGCACCACTGTGACCACTCCAGGCTGAGGCAGAATGAGCCATCACAGGATAGAGAAGTAAGTTCAAGAGCATCAAGGCAACAGATTCATCTGGGTAAATGTATCAACTCAATATCTACCCAAAACTTTTACAGTTAATAAATGTACATGTAACTTAAATTCTATAATCCAATAAGAAATATTTTAAAAGTACAAGTTAGCTAATTAAAAATCATTATATTGTAGAAGAAGGTCTCAGGAGGTTGAGAAACAAGGAAAACCAGCCTGCATATAGGAAACCCCTCCACAGCCTCCACCTGCTCCTCCTCTTAGAGCTGAGTTCCTGCCCTGTGCTCTGTGTTTCCTGAGTGCCCCCTGCTGCCCAGCCCTCTCTCTGCACATGGGATTTTGTGTCTGGGCTCACACACCAACTTTCCCTTATTGTACCCAGTAATACACAGTTGCAACCTTGGCAGTCACAGCTCAGCTGCAGGGAAACTTGGATGCTCTTGTATGTGTATCTAGAGATGGAGAATTTACTCCAGAGAGGTGGATTATAGTATGCATTTCCATTATGTTATATTTTGCTCCACTACTGCAGCTGCCCCTCACAGGGCCTGACAGTTCCAAAACAACAGTTACTAAAGATTGTGATGGAGAACACAGAGACAGTGCAGGTGAGACACAGGATCTATGAGGGCTTCTCAAGGTCTGGGTCTGATTCATACAGCTGAACCTGGGCTAGAAATTTAGGGGCAACATGGAAGTAAAAATCATTAGTGACAGCTATCATATTCCTTATCTAGATATTCCTTATTGGAAATCTCTGATGCCCTCAAAGGGAGAAGTAACAAACAGAAGAATATACTCAGTAATCTCAGAATTCTGGACAACATATTTGATTCCTGGAGAAAACATCACAGGGTTAGGAAGAAATGCACAGATACTGGAAAGTGATTTGCACATGGGATGCCAAGGTATAAAGCAGAGAAGGTCTTCATGGCCTCAGTCTCTGTTTAGAATCTAGGAAAAGAAACCTGAGCCCATCCTCTGGGATGACCCTCTCTTTTTCCAGAGGCTTGGAGATTCAGGTGAGAGAAACTACCAGTCCACAGGAAGAAAGCTTTTAAGGTAATGCAAAAACATAATCTGAACCTATGAGAAGACCCCACTGATAGAGAAATACCAACTTTTCCTTCTCTCTCCTTTCTCAGGAACACAGGTTATGATGAGCTCATGCCTTATTTTCCTCTTAAGATCCCACTCAGCACAGCCTGCAAGAATATCTCATGAACATATATATTGAAATATGGTTCCCAGAGACCACAAAACTGGGTTCATAGTCAAAATCAGCCCTGGGTATTTACATGAGATTGGACAGTTCATTGAACCTTTCCCAGGGGATTTACCACCTCTAGAATGGCTAGGTAAACATTCACTTCCTGGATATGAGAAGCAAATGGACCATGATCCTTCCACCATGATTTGAACAGAATTTTTTATCAAAGATAGATTATACTATATTTATTCCCATCCTAAAAAAAGAAAAGAAAAGAAAAAAACTGCATACCAAGCACTGACTCAGAAGTACGAATGTCAGGCAGACTCAGGGAAAATTACCCTGGTTAAGAAAACATAAATGACTTTAGACATGTATTATGGAAACTGCATTAGAATCTCATCAATGTTATTGAGAACAAGATTTTCTGCCAAATGAAAATGGGGTAACATATTTTTTAAAAAAATGTGAATCCCTAAAATGTAAATAAAAAAGGCATTGAAATCTAAAAAATAATAATAATAATAATAATTATTCACAACTGAGATAATGATTTCTTTTTTATTTTTTATTTTTTTAAAATTTTTTTATTTGTAAAATGATATATAAATACATATGCATATATGTGCATTTGTTTACATAAATGTTATTTGTTATATATATATATATATACATTTTATAAAGGTGCCTAGATTACCCAAATATTACTCAGAAACTACAGGGATTCCCATGCTCCCCACCGCCCACACCCCCCAAAACACCCCACA
>JAQZBX010058400.1:0-17744 GCA_029593785.1 Cabassous unicinctus
CCTTCTATTCAAACCTATATGTGATGCTGGAGTTTGTAGGTGTACTTCCAGAGACTGGAGCCTCTGGCCTGCCCATGTGCCAGCTGTGCCTGGAATCTCAGTGGAGCTGCAACTCCTACTCTATAGCTCAATGGACTCACCCAAGTCACTGGTGAGGAGACAATGATGGACAACGGCCATCCCAGGGAATGGAGAGAGCCTGCAGCTGCAGGTAGGATAATCCCATCCACCGTATCCATGGGATATAAGCCCCCTCTCACTTGGAGGTGGAGTGGACATCACCATCCCAATGGTATTCTGTTGTAGACATAATGTGATTCAAGCAATGGAAAAAATTACAACAGTGAGGGTGAGCCAGTGGCCACTGGACACTTTTGGGACAGGGAAGGGAAAAGCAGTTGTAATACAGGTGCTTTTTCAGGACTTGGGAATTATCCTCAGTGACATTATGACGACAGATATAGGCCATTTTACATTAGCATATAACATGCAGAACTGTGTGGGAGAGAGTGTGGTCTATAATGTGAACTATGGTCCATGCTTAGTGGCAAAGCCCCAGGATGTGTATATCCAATGCAGGTGATGTGTCACACTAATGAAAGATGTTTATGTGGGATATTATGGGAGGTGTGGGAGGTGGGGAACATGGGAATCCCTGTAATTTTTGTGTAATATTTATGTAATCTAAGCATCTTTTAAAATATTAAAAAAAAAATCCATTTACAGTAGCTTCTAAAAGAATCAAATATGTAGGAATAAACTTAATTAAATATGTAAAGAATAAAAAATAAAAGAAATAAAGAAATAGAAGACTTGACCAATACTCCAAACCAATTACACTAAGAGACATATACAGAACACTTAACCTGACAATAACAAAATTCACATATTCTCTAGTATTCTCCAAAATAGAACATATCTTAGGTCACAAGTCTCAGTAAATTTAAAAATATTGAAATCATACTTTGTGTCTTCTCTGATCACAATGGAATGAAGCTAGAAATCAATAACAAAAGAAGAAATGAAAAATTCACAAATATGCGGAAATTAAATGATACACACTTAAAAATGAATGAGTTAGGGAAGTGGATACGGCTCAAGCAGTTGGCCACCTGCCTACCACATGGGAGGTCCCAGGTTCAGTTCCCGGTGCCTCCTAAAAAGAAGACGAGCATACAACAACTGCAAACAATGAGGCAGAGGGGTGGGAATAAAATAAATAAAATAAGTCTTTAAAAAAATTAATAGGTTAAAAAGGAAAACATTTTTCACTTTTTTAAAATAACCATTCTAATCAGTGTAAAATGGTATCTCACTGTGGTTTTGATTTGCATTTCCCTGATGGCTAATGATGTTGAGCATCTTTTCATATACTTCCTGGCAATTTTTATATATACTTTGGAAAGATGTCTAATTCAAGACCTTTTGCCTATTTTTTAACTAGGTAGTTTGTCTTTCTCTTGTTAAGTTGAAGGATTTATTTATATATCTGCATATTAAACCATTATTGGATATGTGGTTTCCAAATATTTTTCTCACTGTGTAGGCTGTCATTTTACTTTCATGATAAAGTCCTTTCAAACATATTACAAAGCTACAGTGGTCAAAACAGCATGGTACTGACATAAAGATAAACATATCAATCAGTGGAATAGAATTGAGAACCGAGAAATAAACCCTCACCTATACAGTCAACTGGTTTTTGACAAACCTACCAAGTTAATTTTAATGGGACAAAACAGTCTCTTCAACCAACGGTGCTTGGACAACTGGGTATCTATAACCAAAAGAATGAAAGAGGACCCCTATCTCACTCCCTATACAAGAATCAACTCAAAATGGATCAAAGACCTAAATATAAAAGCCAGGACCATAAAACTACTAGGAGAAAATGTAGGGAAACATCTTCAAGACCTTTTAGTAGGTGGTGGTTTCTTGGACCTTATACCCAAAGCACGTGCAACAAAAGAAAATATAGATAAATTGGACCTCCTCAAAATTAAACACTTTTGCACCTCACAGGACTTTGTCAAAAGGGTGAAAAGGCAGCCAACTCAATGAGAAAAAATATTTGGAAATCACATATCTAATAAGGGTTTAATATCCAGGATATATAAAGAGATGTTACAACTCAACAATAAAAAGACAAACGACCTGATTAAAAAATGGGCAAAAGCCTTGTCCAAAGAAGAAATACGAATGGCAAAAAAACACATGAAGAAATGCTCAACATCACTCATGATTAGGGAAATACAAATCAAAACTACAATGAGATATCATTTCACACCTATTAGAATGACCACTATTAAAAAGACAGAGAACTACAAGTGTTGGAGAGGATGTGGAGAGATAGGAACAATTATTCACTGTTGATATTAATGCAGAATGGTACAGCCACTGTGGAGGACTGTTTGGCAGTTCCTAAAGAAGTTCAATATAGACTTGCCATGGGACCCTGCAATACCACTACTGGGTATATACCCAGAAGAACTGAGAGCAGTGACACAGACAGACATCTGCATACCGATGTTCATGCGACATTATTCACAATTGCCAAAAATTAGAAACAACCCAGGTGTCCATCCACAAATGAATGGATAAACAAACTGTGGTCTAGTCACATGATGGAATATTATTCAGCTGTAAGAAGAAATGAAGTCAAAAGCATATGACAACATGGATGAACCTGGAGGGACGTTATGTTGAGAGAAGCAAGCCAGACACAAAAGTTCTTTCAGGTACAAAAGTTTTTATTTTAATTAGGTTCCACTTATCTACTTTTTCTTTTGTTGCTTGTGCTTTGGGCATAAAGTCTAAGACCATAGCCTAATGCAAGGTCCTAACACTGCTTCCCTACATTTTCTTCTATACATTTTATAGTTCTAGCTCTTATATTTAAGTTATAGATCCATTTTGAGTTAGATACATTTTGATTTTTTTATATGGTGTGAGGTAGGGGGGTTTTTTTGTTGTTTTTTTTTGGCAAATGGAGATCCAGTTTTTCCAACACCATTTGTTGAAGAGAATATTCTTTCTCAATTGAGTGGTCTTTGCCACCTTGTCAAAAATCAGCTGGCCATAAATGTGAGGGTTAATTTCTGAGCTCTCAATTTAGTTCCACTGGTCTATATATCTGCCCTTGTGTAAGTACCAGGCTTTTGTAATTACTATGGCTTTATATGAGTTTTAAGATTAGGAGTGTGAGCCTTCCAATTTCATTATTCATTTTCAAGATGGATTTAGCTATTTTGGGCCCCTTAATCTTCCTTATAAATTTGATGATTGGCTTTTCCAATTCTGCAAAGAAAGTTGGAATTTTTATTGGGATTGCATTGAATCTATAAATTGCTTTGGGTAGGATTGACATCTTAACAATATTTGGTCTTCCAGTCCATGAATGTGCAATGTCCTTTGATTTATTTAGGTCCTTTTTGATTTCTGTTAGCAATGTATCGTAGTTTTCTGTATAAAAGTCCTAAACATCCTTGGTTAGATTTATTCCTAGATATTTGATTCTTTTTGTTGCTATTGTGAATGGAATTTTTTCTTGATTTCTTATGAGTCTTCATTGCTTGTGTACAGAAACAGTACTCATTTTGGGGTGTTGATCTTATAACCTGCCACTTTACTGAATTCATTATTAACTCTAGGAGCTTTGTTGTGGATTTTTCAGGATTTTCTGTTTATAGGAACATTTTATCTGAAAATAGGGAAAGTTTTACTTCTTCCAACATAAGAAATGCTTAAGAGGATGCTGGTGGCAACGTAAAATGGTGCAGCCCACTGTGGAAGACAGCTACTATATTACCTATTTACTTGTTATATACCCAAAAGAACTGAAAGTAGGGACTTGAACAGGTGTTTACATACCAATATTCATTGAGGCATTATTGATAATTGCCAAAAGATGGAAGCAGCCCAAGTGTTCATCAACCAATGAATGGATATATAAAATGTGGTATAGATGTACCATAGAATATTATTTAGCTGTAAAAATGAAGTCCTGATACATGCAACAACATGAATGAAACTTGAAGTTCTCATGTTGAATGAAGTAAAGCCAGATACAAAAGGACAAATATTGTATGATCTCACTGATTTGAAAAAATTAGAATAAGCAAACTCAGAGTCAGATCTAGAATGTAGGTTATTAGGAAACAGGGTGGAGATAGAGAATGGTAAAATAAGGCTTAAAATGTACAGGATTCCTATCCGGAATAATGAAGATGTTCCGGTAATGGATGATGGAGAAGATAGCACAACATTATAAACATAATTAACAGCACTGAAATATATATATCTGAAAGTGATTTAAAAAGAAAATGTTACATTGCACATATGGTAAAAGAATAAAAATGTTATAAAAATGCATGGATCTACAGTATACAGTGACCCCTATGTTAAACCTTGGACCTTGGTAATAGTACAATGTGCTATCATCAGTCATAACAAATGTTCCACACCAATGCAAGGAGTGGTCTATGGAAATCCTATATTTCATGCATCATTATTCTATAAACCCACAACTTCTCTAATAAAAAAGAGGAAATCATAAAGGAAATTAGGAAAAAACATTGAGGTGAATGAAAATGAAAACAAAATACACCAAAACTTATGGGAAGCAGCAAAGACAGCACTGAGAGTGAAATTTATAGCTTAAAATGCTTAAAGCTATAAATTTTTAAAAAGACAAATGTCAAATCAGAGACCTAACATTGAAACTGGAGAAGCTAAAAAAAAAAAACAACCAGCAAACTAAACCCAAAGTGAGCAGATGTGAGAAAATAACCAAGATGAGAGTGGAGATTAATGAAAAGAGCTAAAATAATAATACAAAGCTGGTTCTTTGAAAATATCAATAAGATTGACAAACCTTTAGCTGGACTGATGAAGAAAAAAAAAGAGATGATACAAATAACAAAAATCAGAAATGAAAGGGGGACATTATTACACACCCAACTGAAATGAAAAGGACTATAAAAGGATACTATAAACAACTCTATACTGACAAATTAGATAACTTAGAAGAAATAGACAACTTTCTAGAAATAAATAAACTGTCTATACTGATTTAGGAAGAATAGATCTCTAGCAGAGAGATTGAATCAGTATTCAAAAACCTCCCAAGAAAGAAAAGCCCAGGACCAGATGGCTTCACAGGGGAATTTTACCAAATATTCAAAAAGACTTAACACCAATCCTATTCAAACTCTTCAACAGAATTGAAGAGGTGGGAACATTCCCTAACTCAGTCTACAAGGCCAACATTATCCTCATACCAAAGCCAGATAAACACACCTCAAGAAAAGAAAACTACAGACTAATATCCCTTATGAATATAGGTGCAAAGGTAAAAAAAAAAACAAAAAAACCTAGCATACCAAATCCAACAGCACATTAAAAGAATTATATACCAAATAGAGGGAGATTTATCCCAGGAATGCAAGCGTGTTTTACCATATGGAAATCAACCAATAAAATATACACATTAACAGAATGAAGGAAAAGAACCACATGATTACTTCAGTGGAAACAAATGGCATTTGACAAAAACCAGGACCCCTTCTTCATAAAAACATGTAGAAAACTAGGACTAGAAGGAAATTTCTTCAACATGATAAATGGCATATATGAAAAACCCACAGCTAACATTATGCTCAAAGGTGACAGACAAAGTGTTCCTTCTAAGATTGGAAATAAAACAAGGATGCCCACTGTCACCACTGTTATTCAACACTCTAATAAAAGTTCTAACCAGATCAATTAGGCAAGAAAAAGTAATAAAATATATCAAAATTGGAAAAGAAGAAGTAAAATTTTCACTATTTACAGATGACATAATTCTATGAACAGAAAATCTTGATAAATACCCACACATGCACACACACAAGCAAAAAAAAAAAAAAGCTCCTAAAGCTATTAAGTGAAGTCAGCAAATTGGTGGGGTACAAGATCAACACCCAAAAATCAGCAGTGTTTCTATACAGTAGTACTGAATAAGAAAAAAATCAATTTTAAAAAATCCATTTACAATATCAACTAAAAGACTTAAATATCTAGGAATAAGACTAACCAAGAATGTAAAGGATTCCTGCACAGAAAAGCACAAAACAAAGAAATCAAAGAAGACATAAATTGAAGAACATTCTGTGTTCATGGATTGAAAGACTAAATATTGTTGAGATGTCAATTCTGTCCAAAGTGACTTACAGATTCAATGCAATCACAATCAAAATTCCAACAATCCTCCTTGCAAAAATGGAAAAGTCAATCATCAAATTTAGATGGAAGGGTAAGAGGCTTCAAATAGCCAGAGCCATCTTGAAAAACAAAAACAAAGGTGAAGTACTTACATTTTCCAATCTCAAACTTATTGCAAAGCCACAGTAATCAAAACAGCATGGTATTGGCACAAGGACAGACATATAGACCAATGGAACTGAATTGAAAGTTCAGATATCAGCACTCACATTTATGCCAACTGATTTTTGATAAGGTGGCAAAAACCACTCAATTGGAAAAGAATAGTCTCTTTAAAAACTCATACTGGGAAAACTGGATCTCCATTTGCAAAAGAATGAAGGTGGACCTGTATCTCACACCTTAAACAAAAATCAACTCAAAATGGACCAACACTTAAATATAAGAGCCAGAACCATCAAACTCCTAGCAGAATAAATACAGAAGCATCTTCAGGACCTAGTGTTTGGCAACAGTTTTTCAGCCTTTTCATCCAAAGCAAAAACAAAAGAAAAACTTTATTAATAGAACCTCATCAAAATTAAAAACATTTGTTCCTCAAATGACTTTATTATGAAAGTAAAACAACAACCTACACAAGGGAGAAAATATTTGGAAACCACACATCCAATAATAGTTTAATATCCAGAGTAGATAAAAAAGTCCTTCAACTCAACAACAAACACACACACACAAAAAATAAAATAAAATAAAAATGGGCAAAAAACTTGAATAGACATTTCTCCAAAAAAGATATCCAAATGGCCAAAAATGAATATGAAAATATGCTCAATAGTATTAGCCACTAGTGAAAGGCAAATCATTTCACACCCATTAGAAGGGCTACCGTTTTTTTAAAAAATGGAAAATTACAAGTGTTGGAGAGGATGTGGAGAAATAGAAACACCCATTCATTGCTGGTAGGAATGTAAAATGGTGCAGCAATCATGGAAAACGGGCAGTTCTCAGAAAGTTAAGTATAGAATTACCATATGACCCAGCAATCTCACTCTTAGATATAAACCCAAAAGAATTGAAAGCAGGGACTTAAACAGATATTTCCACACCAATATTCATAGTGGTATTATTCACATTTGACAAAATATGGAAGCAACCCAGTGTCCATCAATCAATGAATAGGTAAATAAAATATGTTATATACACACAATGGAATATTATTCATCTGTAAAAAGGAAAAAGTTTCTGATATATGTGACAACATGGATGAATCTGGAAGACATTGTGTTGAGTGAAATAAGTCATAAACAAAAGGGCAACTATTGTATGATCTCACCGATATGAAACAATTAGAATAAGCAAACTCAGAGCATCATAATCTAAAACATAGTTTACCAAGAGCTATGGTGGGGGTAGGGAATAGGGAGTTGATTCATAAATAGAGTTTCTATAGATTTTCTATAGAATGATAGAAAAGTTTTGGTAATGGATGGTGGTGTTGATAGAACAACATTGTGAATAGAATTAACAGCACTGAGTTATATATTTGAAAGTGGTAAAATGGGAAATTTTAGGTTATTTGGTATTAGAACAAAAATTAAAAATTTAAAAAACCATGGGACTGTACTACACATTGAACCTTAATGTAAACCATGACTATAGTTAATAGTATAATTACAAAAATCTTTCATCAATTGTAACAAAAAATATACAACACTAATGTAAGGTATTGATAATAGGGTGGTATATGGGAGCCCCATATTTTGTGCATGATTATTCTGTAAGCGCACAATTTCTCTAATTAAAAAAACTGAGGAAGAACCAAGATTTGGACCAGGCATCCCAGCAACAGAGCTGCTTTTTCCTCTCTTCGGGATTATAACATTAAGTTTGATCTAATCATATATGACATTCCAATAAACTGCTTCAATGACATGTTTAATAATAGAGATATCGAATATTTCAAAACTTCAGACAGAATTATAAAGTCTAGGAACTCTTCAACGTAATTGGTGTGATTTCAACAGAAGCTGAGATGATTTAACATGATGATCATTAAGGGGAAAGTCATTGAAAGGATTTAATGCAGTTCCCTATGTCAAATTGTGGCTCAGACAGGGGCATCATTTACCTAATGATAGATCAAATAAAAGATGACAACAATCTCTAAAGTTAAAAAATAGGGAAATTAGAACAATTTCATGAATGATTTCTACTACAAACTATCATTTGGTTAGCAGTTTTATAACATTTAGTTTAGTTATATTAGAGAATAAAAGAGATATATACTGTTAATTCTTATTTATATGTTAATATATTATCACAGCGATCAATAAATGTTTCAATATCAAACCTGTCCATTGCCCGACATCCACGTTACCCCTCATATCACACTAACCTATGCTTGTTCACTAGCCTTTACTCCTGTGGTGACCCCACCTGCCCTGCCATATTTACTTATTTCATCCATCCTCAATCAAAACAGACCAAGATCAGACCCATTTCTCAAGACGTTCCTAAGATCTTCCCTTTAATTCCACCCATCTCTTTTTTTTTATTTAAAGATTTATTTACTTTTTTATCCATTTTAACCTCCCAAAGTCACCATTGTAAAGACGGAATGGCATACATTGCTTCTGTAAAGTGACATCTTTCAGATACTTGGTGGCTTTTCAAATATGCATACCCTTAATGGCCTGGGCAGTTTCTCAGGTATTCTTAAAGTGAACATGAAGATTTGAACCTCAATTTGCATGATTTTGTGGGGTTTTCTGGGTCAAGGGAATAGCGAATCATTTTCAGAGATCACCTTGGGTAGCTTACAGGAAGAGGAAACAAGTACTATTATTTTTTTATGTTGGTTTTATTAGTGCACAAAGCTCCCACATCTAGGAATCATCTGAAACAAAAGAAATGCCAAACTGAAGTCCAGAGGTTGTCAGAAGTCTAGGAGGCCACAGTCATTGCACACATTATTCAGTACACACACAACCCATCCACTCCCCCCATTCTAACTCACAAGACCTTGGCAAGGTGTTTATGAAGATTTATGCTTCAAAAAGTTTACTTATGGTCATGTTATGCCTCAGTTACTCCATTGGAGAAGGACCCTGAGTTTTGGAGAAAAACAGTATGGTCAAATAAAGAAATGTCAGGATATGCTTGACACACCAAGACAGAACATGCTGAAGTTCTTTCCCCAAAGCTACTTGGAATGTGAGGTGGAAGAGAATTAACAGAATTCGAGAGGACAAAACACAGTTCCAAGTTTAGAAGGCCCATGGAAACGGGTGACACAAAATTTCAGTTCAGTTCAATGGAAATGTGTTGAACATTTACCATGTGCCAGGTAGTGTGCTAAGTTCTGGGTCTGCAGGGGTGAAGATGACCACCAAGGTCCCTACCCTGGTGAATCTTGGAGTGGTGCAGGGTCTGAGTAAACATCTAGAGTCACAGACTAAACCAGTGGGATGAGACAGCAAGTGAATTCAAATAATGAAATCACTGGGCTAACTACTCCTCAGCCCCATAGGTTGAGAGCAAGTCCAGCCCCAGGGAGGAAAGCCCACTCCTAGATAGGAGTATGGTGAAAACCCTCAGGCACATATTCCCCAGATGAGTACCAAATCAGCTTCTGGTCCCACTGTGACTTTCCTTGGTCCAGTTATCCCTGCTCATTCCCAGCTCCTTCATGAAAAATCCTTTCCTTGTATCCCAGTCTCAGAATCTCAGTCCTGAGGAGTCCCAGTGCCTTTGCTTTATCTGAATCTCTGCTTTGGTTTATTCTCCAATACCCACTTCTTCCCAGGTCTGCATTCCCACATATTTGATCCCATTTCCTAGAGCCGAGTTACCACTGTCTCCCAGAAACCAGATGCCCAGCTCCCCAAATCTCTGCCTCCTACCCATGCAGAGATGTCCTCTGATGCCAGCAGCCTGAGGCATAGACCTCTTCTGGTTCTGTGGCCCATCTGGTCCCAGGCCTGTCTGGCCAGCGGTGGTCTCTGAGTCATGTTATGGAAAAGGCTCATGTTCAGGGTCTCAAGCCAAGTGAAAAAGAAGAGACAAGAAATGGAGCCCAAAGGAGGCGGCCAGGGACAGGATCCCAGAGCCCCCCAAGAATGGTGGGTCCCCTTGGGTAGCACCACAAGATGTTTACTCCTTCTCTGAGAACAATATGCCAACCTCTGAAGACGGGGAGAGAAAGAGTTTACTGGTACCAAGCAGGAAAGGAAAAGAAAAAAGACGACAAAAGGAAAATAAGAGAGAAAGAAACCTCCCACCCATAATAATGACAATTGATTATAGCAAAGCTAACTTCACACAGGGAACAAATGTCCAAACTTTCAGAGGCAAAGAAGTGTGAAATATCCTTTCTCAAGCACAAAATCATGCATCTTTTTCATCCTCTACCCCCAGAGAGAGAATGTTCTGCCATCTGGCAAATAGCTCATTGCAGTAAATGGAGACCTTTCTATCTCTTTCTCATCAGGTGCCACTGAAAGTATAGGAAAATTCATGTTGCAAGATACTGTGTCATACATCCATAGCTGTGGAGGTAGATGATAATGAAAAAAAGCAAGCACTGACAAAAATCTCCAAGGCAAAATGGAATACAAAAAGAAAGACAGTGGTGATCTTCTGAATCAGAGCACATGTTTATTTTCAGAGCCAACTCCTGGCCATTAAACTAGGAAGATGATATTTTAAAAGGCCACATCAAGAATACTACATGGCAGGTGTGAAAGGGGTAGGGCCGGGGGGTGCTTTGTTCAGCTTTGCCTTTAAAGTCAGCAGTGAAAAGGGAATGCACATTTTCACAAACTTCAACACTTGTCCTCAGTTCCTTTCCAATGCTCAGACCTGAGCTACCTTGTCCCTTCCTCTTGCTTATTAAACAGTAACAGACACGAAGTGAGCACCCACTATGTGCCAGTTACAGAGCTAAGTGCTGGAATCTCAGCAGCACCAAGACACGCATGGCTTCTGCCCTCATGGAGACTGGTCGGGAAGATGCGCAAGTTTTAAAGTAAGTACTTCACGATGCCGATGGCGTGCTAAAGAGGAGGATGGGAAGATTAGATATGTTTGATACAGCCTGCCTCTCCTTAGCCAGAGAGAAAACTGCTGAAAAGGATCCCTGACGCCCAAGTCATGGTGCTGATATACAACCTATATTGACACAGGGTGTTATTTATGCCTCTGTGAATTTAACTAACCAGAGATTTCCACTGGCTCAGTTTCTTTGTTTTCCAGTTGAGCAACTTTACGGGCTCTTATGATCTTCCCCAACTTGCAAAGTAAGGTGACTATCCTTTCCTTTAAATAGAGCCTCAGGGCTTCCCCAGCACTTAGATATTGTTTTAAGAAATGTCAAAAGCATGGAATTTACAAGCAAAAACCAAAAGGGAAAAGATTGCAAGTATCAGATGGAGTCCTAGTTCCAATTGTAAAATACTTAATCTAAAGGATTCATGGTTCAATTAAAAAATAAAAGAAATTGGGAGAATAAGCCTTAGGTTTATATATGACCATGTGACCTTGTTGTCTCTCTGCCTTGGTTTTCTAAGCAGTAACTTCGGTTTATAAACTTCATTCAACTCTGGGGTGAAAATTACTATTGCCTCCACACTGAAAAATATAGTCTTCCACAGAAATATTTTTGTTGTATTTTAGAGCAAGATCCAACCCAATCCCTGTGGCATAATCTAAAGCCACTTTGCAGATAGGAGCAGGGACATGGACTAATCACTCATAAAAAGACCTACACAGAATAGTCCATCCAAAAAACAGATGCTGCATTATAGTGAGTACAACCAACACTGCTGATTTATAAGTGTGATTGTGGCTGAGAGAAGTAGGCAGTGGATGTAAATGTCAATTAAAAGGAAGCTAGAGAATAATCTAGGCACTGTATAACAGTGATTTTGGTGGTAGATGAAGAGTGTGATTAATTGTAAAAAAAAAAAAAAATCATTTATATTAAGTGTTAAGAATGGTGATATATGGGAAAATTACAACTAATATAACTTATGGGCGATAGTTAACAGTAATATTGTAATATTTTTGCAGCAATGGCAAAGAAGATATTATATCAATTCTAAAAGACAACAGGGGGATATAAGAGGGTATAGGATTTTTCCTTTTGGAGTAATGAAATTATTCTTAAATTGACTGAGGTGATGACAGCACAACTCTGTGATGAAAATGAGAGCCACCGAGTGTACACGTTGAATGAATTGTACAAAGCAAAGATGTATAACACAGTGAATCCTGTGGTGGAAGATGGACTGTGGTTAACAGAACAAAGATGAGAACATTCTCTCATGAACTATAGCAAAAATATAATACTTTATACAGGGTGCTAATAATTGGGTGGCTTAGGGAAAAAATACACCAAATGAAAGATATGGGCTATAGTTAGTAGTAATATTTTAATGATGCTCTTTCACAGTTTGAAACAAATGCTTCACAACAATGCAAGCTGTTGGTAGTGGGGTGATGTATGGGGCCCCTGTATGAAGATATGTATGTTTGTTTTGTAAGTTCACAACTTTTACTATACACTTATTGTTTATGTATGCTCATGTATGAATGATATACTTCAATAAAAAAAAATTTTTTTTAAATAGAGATGCTAGTTCCTACCCACAAGTATATATCTCAGCTTTATTCCTTTATACTTGTCAGTCAGTGAATCCATGAAATTTACTGGACATCCACCAAAAACCACACAGTGGGAATGTTCAAAATGATAAGCAATGTGGTTCCTTCCTTCAACTCATGGTCTCTGCATTCTCAGATATAATTCAATGACCCTCAAGATGTAGAAATGAAAACAGTGCAAGTGATTTAAATATTCAGGTGGGGTTGCACAGGTGGCACATAAGGACACTATAAAATGACCTATTGAATGAAAAATATGAATCAATCCAATCTAGCTAGAGTCAGTTTGAGCCCAGTAGGTTAATCTCTTTTCAGAGCAAAGTTGAAAATAGCCAGTACAAAACAGAGAGAATGAAAGTGGAATCTATAACACAATTGCCTCTGGCACACCACAGGCAGTAAAATTTAGGGCAGTGCTACTGGAAGCGAAAGTCCCCAAGATGTTTGTTACCCTTCCACAAGATCAGGAGTGTGGATCAGAAAGTAAACCAGTGTTGCACTCCTTCATCGAGAAAGTTTTGCGCCCCAGCCCCACCCCAAAAAATGTCATCTAACCAAAAAGTGTCCTTAATGATATAGTTGGCTTACATTCTAGCTCAAGCTCCATATATCATCAAGAGCAGAAAACAGTTTAGAGACTTCAGCCAGTCCCAAGACCACATTTGAGTAGAGATAGTTTAAGGATTGAGAACTCAAAACTCTGGAGTCACGGGGGCCTGGGTGTGAGTCACAAGCTCTTTACTTCTGTCTATGGGCAAAATTTTGAGCAAATAATGCTCCCTGCCTCTGCCTCGGTTTACTCGTTTTTAAATGAGGACAATAATACCATCCACTTCAGAGGGTCATTGAGAGGATTGAAAGAGGAATGTTACTCAAAATTAGGATTTGGGTCCTCAGTATTCCTTCTCTTCATGTAGAATAGTAGTGTGTTAGAATAAGAAGGAAAACACGGAGATAATTTTGTCCCACCCAACATAAAACGAATTCTTTCTCCCTATGACTTTTACTCCTTGCTGCATAGAGCAACAAAAATATATCAGTAAGGTATAGAGAAACCATGATTAAAAGTCAGAAGACCCAGGTTCTAGTTCTGACTTGCTACAAAGCCCTCTGGGCCAATTCTATTAATTCTCTAAGCCACATTTTCCTCATCTTTTTAACTAAAATAGTGAAGGGCAAAGAAAGGGATAATCCTTCAATAAGAATAACGTTATGTTTTTCTGCATACCTCACAGCCACTGCATCAAATAAAACTGTGAAAGCATTTTTCTACTAGCCACAGAACATGAATACAAATGTAGGTGTTAAAGGAATATTCCCACGTGAGCGCTTCGGACAGCTGAAGGCGCTTACATGCCCTTCCTGGTCCAGAGCCACCCCTTCTCGCACTTCTTCAGCTTCTTGCCAGCAGTATTCTCCTGGATGACTCCACAGCAACTTCCCCTCTACATTTCCTGAGCCAAACAGGGAAAGCGCTGTGAAAGCAATTTCCAGTCTGTGTCACTGTCTATCAGCTCTCCCAGCTGCCTCCGGGAACCCACTCCATGAGTTAATTACCCATTGTGAAAAAGCCATTTACCCTCAAATCCCTGAGCACAGAGCCCTTTCAGGTTGGTGCCCTCTAGTTTTTGAACCTTGTTGCTTCTAATTGCTCGTGACATCCACCTTCTCTGTATGCTACAGAATATCCTCCCTTGCTTTCCTCTTCCTGGATTTCTGTATCCATTCCCATTTTTATTAACTTGGGGATTTTCTGGAATCCTTGTGGACTTCAGAGAAACTGAAAGATCTTAAAATGTTAGTGGGTAAGAGAGAGACAGACAGACACACTGACGGACTCGTTGGCAAAGATATTGACCTAAAATTAGAAACCCTCACTGGGTGGGGAAGGCTTTAAAAGAATCTTTAGATGAAAGAGCAGTGGCAGGTGTTAAGGACAAAATCCCACCCTATTGGTGGGATTTGGTATCAGGAGAAATTAGAAGAGCTCTAGGCCCATGCCACCCAAATTAATGTGCACACAAATTACCTAGGGGATCTTTCTCATGACTTTTACTCCACAGAGAACAAACATACAGTGATCAGCAGAGGGACAATTACTAGGCCAGTATCTTTTAAAGATGCAGAGTCTAATTTATTAGGTCTAGGGTGGGACCTGAGAATCTGTTTTTAACCAACTACCATGTGCTTATTAGCTATAATAGACACAAGCAGCTAATATAATGGGGAATCTGTGAACAAGCAACACAAAAAGAGGCAGATAAACTGAAAGGTATTCTGATTCAAGGAAGAAAATCATGAGGAAGCATTTATTTATTCATGTAGCAGATCCTTGTAGATTCCTACTGTGTACAAGGCGTATATGCAGCAAGCTATATTCTTTTGCTATAAAGCAATGTACAAGACAGAATTACTTTTGCCTGCATCCAGTTTATTCCCTAACACCAGACTGTATTCAATCCATCAGTAGACAGCAGGTGAAGTAGGGCAGATTTACGAAGATAAGGACTCAAGCATTCCATGTAGAACCCCTATATTAGCAATATTCTCTGAGACAAAACTCAAATCCCTCCACTTGTATCCACCTACCCTGCTTCCTGCTGTTACTGCTGCCTATGGTACAATCAGCTTTCACCAGGATCACTACAGACAGCCTCCTGACTAGTCTCCAAGCTGCTCTTCCTTCCTGCGTCCAGTCCATTCTCCCACAGCAGCCAGAAAAATCTTTTACAATGTAAATTGGAATACCACTTCTGCACAAGACAGAGGAACAGAGTCTAGATTTGCCCTCCCACTTGAAACAAACCAAAAACAGATAAAATATAGGAAGCCGTGTTTTTTGAAGAGACTGAACATCAAGCAATGAAAGACAGTGATCCCTGAGAGATGGAAACAAATGAAGGAAGCCTTGTGATTTGCCCAGCTAACTGCCCAGAGACAGTTTCCAGGCAGTGGCTCAGGAAGGGGGATCCAGGCAGAGCCTGATAGACTCCCTGAGTTGAGGCAGAGCTGAGTGTCTGGGGAGACCAAGGTAGCTGGAGTATGTGGTTTGCAGAGGAAGGAGCTGCACAGACAGAAAACCTCAATTTATGCAGAAAGTCCTTGAGTATTCAGGGAAGTATTGATCAGTGGATACATATGCGAAAACTACCTGTAGCCAGGAAAAAATCTGTCCAAAGGGATTAGCTAACAGTGCCCTGTGCTCATCACCTGGGAACTCAGGCCCACTCCAGGTGTGCTGAATCAGAACCTCGGGGGGTGGAGGGGGTGAGGGAAGGGGGGGGACCAGAATCTGTGTTTCAACAGGACCTCCAGGTAATGTTCTGATGCACATTCAAGTAAGAGCATGGCTGCATTTTATACCCTGGCTGTATATTAGAATCATCCGAGAGATTTTAAAAATTCTGATGTCCAGGCCCCAGCTAGAAACAATTAAATCAGTCTCTGGCTCAGTAAGTCTGGGAGTGGCTGTGAATGCACATCTCTCACGTTTCCAGGTGAGGCTGGTGTTGCTGGGCCTGGAACCCCACTTTTGAGAACCACTGGTCTAGGATCTGAGAATGAGTAACGACTGCCATCAGGAGTGAAATAGCTCTAACTGTGGGAAGAAGAAGATGCCACAGCTAGGACACAGGCAGAGCCCGAAGCCCTCTAATAAGGAAATTACTACGTTCCAAAATAGCCTATTTTATTTAGAGAAAACTAATATTTAAGACTTCCTTACCTGTTGAACCAAAATCTAGCTCCTTATAACCTTTCAGCTGTTAGTCTTTATAAGCCCTTTTCCCTTCTCTGACTCTTAATTTTTCTCTTTTGAAGAAAATTCAAAACCATAACCATTATCTCAGGCTGCAGTTAATTCTTTTCAGTGACATGATGCTATTTAATTTTTTTGTCAGTTTTTTAATATTCTGAAACTATTAGAACTGTGGTCCTCAAACGTCTATATCCATAGAATTAATGGGAACCTGAAAAGAATGCAGACATTTGGGCCTTCATCCTCACACATGGTAGGTCTGGGATAGGCCTGCGGTAGTTGCACTTTAATAACCACCAGAAGTGCATCTGAGGCTGGGGTCCCTGAGCCACATACCGGGGCCCACTACCTAAGTATCTTACTCTCAGGTTCAATCTCCAATGGAGCATTTTTTCCAGAATGAACCCCTCCAATTTTTTTTTTTTTTTTTTTTTTTTTTTTAAGGAGATACCAGGGAATGAACCCAGGACCTCATATGTGGGAGGCAAGTGCTCAACTATTGAGCTATACATGCTTCCCTCCAATAAATTTTCAAGGAAGATACAGCATCCTAAGTTCTCCCCTTCTGAACACTGGAAATTCTGCTAAAATCTCTAGGTACTATTAGGCCAACAGGATGCCTGCTGTTTCCAGGTAGTCTGGGATATCAGGGTGACTGCCGAGGTGTGTATATACAGAAACTGTCTCACAACATTAGGGAAGTGGGGCTCGTTCCCGCTGCACCTGCTGGTGAAGAGCCAACAGGCCCTGGGCCTTGCTGACTGATGGCAAGCTCTCCTATTCATTTTCTCCCACCTTTTCCCTAATGTTTTCTCCCTCCCCCCCCCTCCTTCATTTCCTGTCTCTATTCTTTTTATCTTCTAAAATGACAATAGCCACTGTTTGTGAAGCCTCTATTTCAATAGTTGGGCAACATGCTAAGAAAAGTGTAGACTGGATCTGATTTAGCCTCCACAATCACCTAAGAAATAGGTTGTATATTTTAACCATATTTCACAAATGCAGAAAAATGTCAACTTGCACAGGGCCACTCAGCCAGTGCCTGGCAGTACTAGTCCCTGATCCTAAATTCCCTGAGCCCAGAGCCTATTCTTTTGTTCCCTCTATTTTTCTTTCCTGACAA
>JAQZBX010058401.1:0-17751 GCA_029593785.1 Cabassous unicinctus
TTATTGGGCATTTGTATATCTTCTTTAGAGAAATATCTATTCAAGTCCTTTGCCCTTTTTAAAACTTGGTTTGTATTCTGTTGTTGAGTTATAAAAGTTCTTAATATATTCTGTATATTTAACACCTCTCAGCTATATGGTTTCCAAACATTTTCTTCCATTATATAGGTTGTCTTTTCAGTCTATTTTTATTAGGGAAGTTGTAGATTTACAGAAAAATCCTGTAGAAATTACTAACACATTGCATTAGTGTGAAATATTTGTTAAAATTAAGGAGTTATAATAACACTATTAACTAGAGTCCATGGTTTACATTAGGGCTCCATGTTTGTGTTGTACAGTCCTATGGGTTTTTTTTTCTAACATGTACAACCTAAAATTTCCCTTTTAACCACATTCAATATATGTAAATGAATTTCATTAATCTCATATTTTATTTCTCCTCTGAGTTGATGTGATTTGTGCCAGGTTTGGAAATGTTGTACTGGGAACTCATTTACAAAGATGTATTCTGAAATTATGAGAATGAAATCAACTCAAAGATTTCCCCCTGTTCATCTGGGTCCCTTTCCTTCAGTCACATCTACTTTGGATAATTTTCCTTCTCATCCCAATATGTATTGCCCTATCTCAAGAGTATATATCATCCACATTGGTTACTGATTTTGGGATGGAGTTCACGCTGAAATAATATTTGTTGAATGGAGGGATAAATAGATAAGTGGATATTTAAATAGCCTGGGCCTGAAAAATACAAGTTTATTGAACTAAAGAAAGAATTTTAGCTGGAAAAGAGCTGCAAAATCATGGAATAAAAATTATAACACATCCTATTAAAACACTGGTTAAGCCCTTTTACTTATTGTCTCATTAAATTTTTGTGACTCTTTGATGTGACTAGTATAATTTTTCCTTTATTACAAACAAGGAAGGAAATATTACAGAAATTAGGTAACTAGCTCAAAGCCTCAGAGATAGTGAAGAGGCAGAAGCAGGGTTCAAACCAAGTCTATTCAAAGTGAGGACATTCCCTTAGGCATCACATTGCATTAATGCCAGTGGGACATGATAATAATAATAGTTAAACCTCAAAAGATTAAGGAGAGGTTGTGAATTAAACTCTTACTTCTGGACAGATGCTCCTCAAAGGTCTGATGAATGCAGCCTCAAAACAAATTTAAAAAACCTGAGTAGAAACCCATATTGCATAAGCCACCTTCCATTCATAATTCAGTTTTTATATTTAAACATATCCTCTCCACCTCTAAGCATTCGTAATTTATTTGACAAATTGCTTATTGGAAAATTAGGTTCCCTGAATATTTTTTATTTCACTAGTGGCATTGAACATATTTTCACATTTATAAGTAAGTTAATTGTGTTTTTGCAATCTGAATCAGTGGTTCACAATTTGATAATTTAACTTCTTGGCCTGCTTTATTCTCATTTATAACAATGCTTTTACATCTACACTGTTACATTTTGTAATATCAAGTATATACTAAATATTTTCTAGTTTTTCATTTCTTTGCTATTTTCTTCATAATGTTTTTACATGCAAGTTTTCATTGACTTAAGTACAACATTTATGTGCTCTGTTTCATACCTTTGCATTTCTTTCATCTCAGCTTATTCTCAGAGATTTCATCTATTCAAAGGTTTCCTAACCAATAGTCCATAGATTACCACAATGTCCATGGAAAGATTTCAGGAGTCCATGAGTTTGAATTGAGCAAATCAGCTTGTCTTTATTTTCTCTGACCTCTAACTGAAATCTAGCACTGCCTTCAGTTATAAATGTATGCAATAAATTACAGTTTTATTCATTTCATATCACATTACAATTGTTGCATATCTCAAAATATCGCTTATCTTTTCCATATTTCAAAATTATGGTAGTTTTAAGACCTGATGCTAGATCACACCTGTTCACAGTCCTGCTGTGTACAAAGTATTATGTGACATAGTTGACCAACTATCTGACAGCATAGAAGAGATAAACAGATCTCCTGAGCAGTGTCTTTGATCTTTTGTAGTATAAGGGTGCCATTTTGTGATGATAAATCACAGGGTTGGCACAAGTTATTGATAGTGAAAATTTCAGTCTGCACAGTTATAATCAATGTAACTATTTAAAAAAATTAAAAATGCACAGTAATAAATATAACCTCACAAAATAAAACACACCTAAAATACATAACATATTCAACCTATGCTGCATGATTATTAGTGATTTTTACTGAGCCACTTTTGTTGAAAGTTTGTCAGCCATGGTTTTAGATAACCAATCATATTGAAGAAACTCAGATATAATGTTATGGTTAATAACCAAACCATGAAAAATGACATGTCAAAACTATCTTATATGGAAACCACAAAGACACGTGCACATTTTATCCAGACAACATATCGTTATGCCAGGCAAGACAATTCCAATGTCCCCAAAATGTCTATTCTCCCCTCTCCCTATGCTCAGAACCTCTGGTGGCCACTCCCTTTATATCAATGATACAAGTTCTTCCCTTGTTGGAATAATAATATGTCTACATTATCCATAGATACATTCCCCATTATGTTTGTCCATTCCCCTTTCTTGAATATTTTGGGATGGTGATGTCCACTTTGTTTCTGATTAACAGGGGCTTAGATCCAATGACTGCATCATTCTTGAAGTATATTTTGCTGGATATAGAATTTTTAGCTATCTGGTTTTCTCTCTTAGTATCTTAATATTTCATATGGTTGCCTTCTTGCCTTTATGGCTTCAGATGAGAAAATCAGCACTTAATCTTAAAAAGGGTTCCTTGTACATGATGGATCACTTCTTTCTTGCTGCTTTCAGGATTCTCTTTTATCTTTGGCATTTGACAATCTAATTAGAATGTGTCTCTGAGTAGTTCTGTTAGTATTTATTATGTGTGGAGTATGCTGTGCTTCTTGGACATCTACATCTATGTCCCTCAAAAGAGTTGGGAAATTTCCCGCTATTTCCCTTGTCTTGTGTGCTTCAATTTTATGTTTAATTTCTTCTATTGTGCCTTCAACTACCATGAGTTCTGTCATTTTTCTACGTATGTTTACAATTTTTACAGTATACTCACCCAGTGTCTTAAAAATATCCTTTTTCTTTTCCTTCATATTCTGGAATTGATTCAGGAGATTGGTGTGGACATCTTTGATTAGTTGTCCAAATTCTGCATCTTCTTTGGCTTTTTAGTTTGCACCTTTGACTGGGATATACTTTTCTGTTTCTTAGTATGATTTGTAATATTTTGTTGGTGTCTAGGTGTATATTTATCTTGATGAGCTTATTCTGTTGGTCAATTTAACTCTCTTGCTTAGGGTTTTATTGTTGTTTGGTCTTGTGTTATGGCTCTTTTTTGATGTTTGGTTCAGCTTATTCTAAATCTTTAGAATTGCCTACGGTCAACAGATCAAAACTGGGGCAGGGACACTCAAAAGGGGGCACAGTCCAGTTACAAAGAGCCATTTCCTTTACAGTGGCTTCTCTTGATCTCCCCACCACACAGATATTTTGCTTACAGAAATGGAAAAAGTAACATGTATCATCAAATATAATAGTGCAAACATGCAACACAGGTCTGCACCTCAATATATAGAAATCCAATTCCATAGGGACATGTGCATTTATTACTTCAATGAGTAAATATAATAATCAAATACTTTTTATGGTAATTCAATGAGTGATTTAAAGTGTTGCTTCATCAAATTTAAGGCCATATCTGAATACAAGGTAGGTACTTGTTCAATGAAATGATCAGAAAATTGTACTTTTCCGGCTTTGAGGATTTAAGCCAAGCAATCAAAAGTACTTCTTCTGCCTCTTTTCAGAGCCACCATCATATCTTTTCCCCTTAGACTGTAGATGAGGGCGTGCAGCATGTGTGTGATCTTGGTGTACATCACAGTGGCTGCTGCACTTAGTGTGGATTTGGTGATGTACAACTCTAGGCTGCTACAATAAAATAAAGAAACCACTGAGAGGTGAGACACACAGGTGGAAAATGCATTATACTTCCTTCAAATTGATGGGATTACACACACAGAGGAAACAATCTTAGAACTGGACTAATGATATCAGTGAAAGGTCCAAACACCATGAGCCCTGATGCAATATACATCATTATTTTATTCAGGAATGTGTTAGAACAGAAAAGTTGGACCATCTCATCAAGGGCACAGGAAAAGTGGGGGATTTCCAAGTATGCACAAAAAGACAGCTGCAACACCATTAAGCTATGCAACAAGTAATGCAGGACACACATGGTACAGCATGCCAGAATGAGCAGGAAACAGAGCCAAGGTTTCATGACGATCATGTAGTGCAGGAGGTGGCAGATGGCCCCAAAGTGCTCATGGGTCATCACAGCCAGGAGGAAGTTGTCTAACTATCCAAAGAGAAAGGAAAGTCATCTTCATGAGGCAGCCATCATAGGTTATGTCTTTGACCTTTGTATGTTCACCACATCTTTGGGACAATGGTAGAAGTGAAACAGATATCACAGAGCAATAGGTGGGAGAAGAAGAACTACATGGGTGTGTGGAGGTGGGAGTCAGTGATGGTAGCCAAGAAGATGAACAGGTTCCCAGAGACAGTGGTCAGGTACATTGACAGAAAGAGACCAAAGAGGAAGGGCTGCAATTCTGGCTCATCTGAAAATCCCCAAAGGAAAAATTCTGGAATTCCTGTGTCATTTCCTTATTCTAGGCATTTGATATGACTATGAAGAAAAAGACAAAGAACAAGACTAATTTTCAAGCAAACAATTGTTGCTAACCTATCTATAATCAATATTGTGAAATCTGGAATTTAATTTCTAGATTTATTTATCAAATCTGAACAGATAGTGCCATCTCTAAATAGGAATTGCTTCTTATTTTTTATATTGTTATATATACTTTTGAAATTTAACCCAATCTTTCATGCATTATAGGATTTTTATGAAAATTTATTCATTTGTAATATGAATATTCAGTCCAGCTTTTCTGCATACAATAGCTAGGCAATGGTAACAATACGCTGAAAAAAAGTTACCTACGATGTGAAGAAAAAGAAAGAAAATAAGTAAATAAAATTGTTCTCATATATGTCACATGGTGACAACTGCTGAGATGAAATGAAAGTAGGTAAAAATCAAGAGCTTCAAAAGGGGTGCTAAATGTTCAATCAAGACCAGCAAATGAGGAAACCTCAAGATACAGATGGCAGAAGCCACAAGGATATTGGACACTTGTGATCAGCAGAAGGAATGTCCAGGGCAAAGGCCTTAAGGAAATGGTTTCAAAGGATATTCAAGGTCAAAAAGGAAAGCAGAGTGGCAGCAGGTGAGTAAAAGGAAGGGGGGTAAGAGATAGTGTCAGAGAAGTTAAAGCACAAGGTGGCCCCTCGATGATGAAATTTCAAGTCCCAGGGAGCCCCTTAGCTACATGTTGTATTTTTGCATTTTATTGTTTGCAAAAGTGTATTAGTCAGGGTTGCCAAAGAAATGAGATTAGCAGAAAATGATAGATAGATAGATAGATAGATAGATAGATAGATAATCATAAATACATGCATATACAGAATAGTAAGTGAATAGTAAGAGATTTGTCATAGGATTTGGTTCATGAAAGCATATGGATTGGTAAGTCCAAATGCCATAGGGCAGACAACAAAGAATTAGAAACTCCATGAAGCTAATGTTGATTTCCCCCACAGAAGCTACATAATGTAAATCCAATGAATGTGATGAAATTACCAAGAGAAGATGGATACCTGAAATAGAGATAGAAATTCTTCTTTCTGACTAACGAAATCCTCATCCTTTAAGGCACAAACTGATTGGATAAGGAGACTCCTGTCATTGCTGAAATCAATCTCCATTGTTGATTGTAGATGCAATCAGCCAAATGATGTCAACCGAATATTGATTAAACCCACCTACAATATTCCCTTACAGAAACAGTCAAGCCAATATTTTTTTGACCAAACAACTGAACATACAATCCAGGCAAGTTGACACATGAAATTAACCATCACAATCCACACCTAGTAAACTTTTCACTCATATACATCTGCTTAAATAATACTTAATTTCTAAACAAGTCAATAACATAGACATAATTTCCTATTATTTAATTCAACTGTCCTACATACTACTGGAAATGCACTAACAATTTTCCCAGAAGAGAATGCAAATATGTAGGTAATATTAATTATTGTCCTTGATATCTTGTAACTTGATACTGACATAATATTAATAAAATTTATTTTATATAATCTAAGAATAAGGAAGGAGAAAGAACAAAGATATTTTATGTGTATATACAAACACTCATATTAAAGGAAGGAAGAAATAACTATTATACTTCTTATTTCTTCAACTGATTATGTGGTCATAGCTTATATTTAAACTACATCTTCTTCTACCACCCCATATTCACTTTACCCTCAGCAAGTTCCTCATCTAGCCATGGCTATTTGCCTGGTGTGGTGACCCAATTCTTCACTTTTGAAAGGTCTGGGCTGTTAGTAGTCTGCCTGAGTTGGGTTTTTGTATTGACTTTAATCACAGGACATGGTAGTATTAAGAGATGCCCTAAAGGATTGCCTCTATTTCAGGCAAACTCTTCTTTATCTACATTTCATATTAGCAGTTCTAATTCCATTTGATATTCTAAATCATTCACTGAAGCCAGTACAGATTATTCTTTCTTTTTCTGTTGATTCAGAGGCAGAATCAGTCCAAAGTGGCCCATTGACAATCTTCTCTAAAAGTTTAATGGAAACATTTTTCTGTCTCCTGGTGGGAGCACTCTTCCTTTCAGAAATAAGACCTCTAGACCAGCAAAGCATGAGGCAGAAGATACAGGAGGCAAAAGTTTACTAATGAATCATAAGAGATAATAGTGAGTGGTCTCTCTCCCATTTCCACACTTTAATTCCTGGACCTGGAATCCAAGCTTTGGAAGAAATAGCACAATAGAGTGGATGTTGATTTAGAGCATATACTGCATCCTGGAGAATATTGCCCCAGCCCTGCAAGTATTGCTATTGAGCTGCTAGAATAATTTAGTCTTCCAAAGGCCATTCAATTGTTCTATCAATCCAGATGCATCAGCATGATGGATAACATTGTCACATCAGTGAATTCCATGAAAATGTGGCCATTCCAATATTTCCTTTGTTATGAAGTGGGTTCCTTGATCAGAATCAATGCTGTATGGGATACTCTATCTGTCTGACAAAATGGTGTCACTGCAAAGTACTAGAAATCTATTGGCTTTTATAAAAGTATTTATTTGAGGTAAAAGCTTACAGTCCCATGGCCATGGAAAGCCCAACTCAAGGTACCATAAGAGGTACTTTCTCAACAAATTCAGCGGCCTTGTGTTAGCAGTCAGATGATGGGTGATCTCTGCTGGTCTCTGCCTTCCCTTCTGTGCTTGTTCTTCCTCTTGAGGCTTCAGAGGCCCAGATTCTTCCCAATCTCAGCTGCAGGCTGGCATAGGGCTTTTCTCTCAGGGATTCTTGTATAAGTCTCAGCTCTTTTCCCAAGGTCAGTTGTAAGCTATCAGGCAAATGGTCCAATATTCCCTGGGGCTTTAGCTGTTTAAGCCTTCTTCTTCTGTCACATGGCCAGATCAAAATGACTGAGTTCTCTCTTTCATGTTTGTCAATCCATGTGAGTTCCTTTATAACAGACCCAGCAAAGGCACAGGCACTCAGCCTGAGTCAGGCCTTACTGACATTGTTGAATCAAAACCCTAATCCTAACAGGTAATTTAAGCAAAAATATCTCAGATGAATTTAGTACAAAGGATATCCTACCCTGAGGAATTTATTAGTATACAAATATAATCTTTTTTGGGGGGGATTAAAAAAAATCTCAAACTGCCACAAATAACATCATGGTAGATAAGGCATTTTGTAAGTCTATGTATGGCAATTTCAGAGAAACATTGGATGCAAGGAAGATAGATCCATATCCAGAGTACAACTATATTCCTTTAAAAAAAAACACCACATACCCTTCCATTATTAAAGTAGTCAAGTTTAAATAACCCACCACCAGGTAACAGGCAGAGCACATCAGGGTAAGGTGCTGTATTTGGGACTGAGTGTTGGTCTCTGCTGCTGACAGATTGGACACTCAACAGTTGCTGTAGCCAGGTCAGCCTTGGTGAGGGGAAGTCCAGGTTCCTAAGCCCGTGCATCACCTCTATCCCTCCTGCCATGGCCACTTTTTCATGAGACCATAGGCAAGATCAGGAGTGGCTGGGGAAAGAGGCCACTGGCAATCACAGAATCAGTCATCTTATTCACTTGATTATTAAAATCCTCCTCTGCTAAAGTCATCCTCTGGTGAACATTCCCATGGAAAACAAATATTTTTCTGTTTTTGCCCATTCAGAAATGTAAATTTACATACCTCTTCCCCAGACACCCTTGTCAACAATTATCCATTCATGTTCTTTCAAAATCCTTGATCATGCAGCCAAATCATGGGCCCAGCCTATGAATCACTGTACAAATGCATTTCTTGCTATTTTTCTTTCCAAACAAAATGAGAAAGCAGATGAACTGATCAAAATTCTGCCCAGTGGAAGGATTTACTTTACCACTGCCTGTCAGAGACAGCCTAGAAAAGAGCTATACTGCTACAGCTGTCTGCTTATAGATGGTACATATATATCATGCAGAAACATTTCATAACAATGCCCAAATTTTCCTTCCTCAGTCAAATTATCATTGGAACCTCCCCCCTGAGGCCATTGCTGCTGCCTGGGATACTGAAGGCAATGAGGTAGGAGTGGGAGACATGGGCATTTGGGTAACCTCCTCCTGCAACTTACCTGTGCCTTCATGGCCAGCATGAGTCAGATCTCTTACATGCCAAGTCTATTTGATGATAGAGTGCTGTTGTGCATATCCAACCTTATGGCTTAGTAGATCAGAAAATAAAACAGCTCATTATAGGCAGCTCAGTTCTCATGATAATTTGTTGGCCCATGGTTAAGCCCATTTGTTGGCCCATGGTTAAGCCCATGGTTAAACAAATTGGACTCTACTAAGACCCAAAAACAGGACAAAAGATGTTCTCAAAAGGAAAGACCTTACCTACAGATGATGGCAGGGCTTTGCTCCAAATTTCTAAGGGTCTGCATTGTGATTCTCCCTTAGGTTTATGCCAAAATGTCCAAACAGTCTCTCTATTTGCCATTGAAATTTCCAGCACCATTGGATCTGCTGGATTATAAGGCCCAAGTGGCAGAGCAGCTTACACAGAAGCCCGAACTGTTGAAGAGCCTTCTCTTGCCCAAGTCATCTGTCAAAACTAACAACTTTTCAGGTCAATTGGTAAATGGGCTGGAATACCACACCTAAATGAGGAATATGTTGCCCTCAAAATCCAAAGAGGACACATAGGTGTTGTGCCTCCTTTTTAGTTGTAGGAGGATCCAGATGTAACAGCTTACTATTCACCTTAGAGGGAAGTTCTAGAAATAACCTGCACTTCTGGAGGTCTAGATTTCACTGAAGTGGAAGGTCCCTGAGTTTTTGTTGATTTTTCCTGTCACCCTCTGACATGCAAATGCCTTACCAGTAAGTCTAGAGTAATTGCTACTTCTTGCTCACTAAGTCTCATCAGCATACTGTCATCAATAGATTGGACCCATGTGATGACTTCTGGATGGAAAAGGTGATCAAGTTACCTAGGGGTAATTATGAAATAACCCTAGAGTATTGATATGCACCTGATTTAAGACAGTGAATGTATATTTCTTTCTGGCCTTGCTAGCTGAAAGCAAACTGTTTCTGCTGATCTTTACTAACAGGTATAAAAAAAAAAATAATAATAATTTGCCAGGTCAGTCAATAACTACAAACCACGGATGCTAACTTTCCAACTTCTACAACAAATGCCATACAATGGGTTGACTTTAAAAATGAGAATTTTTTGGCTCACACTTTTGAAGTTAGGAGAAGCCCAAAATAAATGTGTCACCAAGGGTATTTTGTTCCTTGAAGATTGTAGAGTTCTGGGGCTGGATGCTAGTGATCCTTTGGTCCTAGGCTTGTCTCTCAAATGTCAGTACACCTGATGATGCTATCTCCTTTCTCTTCTTGGTTCTTTTTCTTCCAGCTTTTTCCTGTGGCTTTCTTTCAGTGCCCTTCTCTGTAAGGCCTCCAGTAATAGGATTCAGACCCATCCTGATTCAGTTGGCTACAACTTAACTCAAAAATAACATCTTCAAATTCCTATTTACAGTGCGTTCACACTCACATGAATGGATTAAGAGTGAGAACATATTTTTCTGAGGTACGTAATTCAAACTACCACTCTAGTTTCCAGTGGATGTGTTGATTTGCTAAAGCAATGATACCACGTCTGGAACAGCAGTTGCAATTGGAGTCAGCACCTGGTTAAGTTCACAATAATTCACTTTAATCCTCCAAGAACCATCTGTTTTCTGCACATCCCAATAAGAGATGTGAAGGGGATGTGATAGGAATCACCATCTCTGCATCCTTCAACTCCTTGATGGTTGCACTAATTTCTACATTCTCTCCAGGAATCCGCTGTTGCTTTTGTTTCACTATTTTGCTGGTTAGAGGCAGTTCTAATAGCTTCCACTTGGCCTTCACTCATAATAAACTTAATTCCACAGGTCAGGGAAGCAATGTGTGGTTTCTGTCCATTACTGACTATGTCTATTTCAATTACATATTTGGAACTGTGGAAAGAACCACAGAATGGGATTGTAACCTACTGGAATCACTGTAAAAACAGACCTAAGCTAAAAATCCATTATCACTGACTTCTATAAGTCCCTACATTTACTGGGGAACCACAGGGATGTTTTCTGTCCCATGGAATTCATGTCAGATTAGGGCCAGATCTGGTAATCCCTGAAATGTCTGATCATTTCCTTTTCTCTAATGCACAATCACCTAGGTTAAAGGCTCTTGGTCTATTTAGGGATTGTTGGGAGGAAGATTAACAATATAAATTTTTGTCAGAAGAGGAGGGCATTTGTCCATGTGTCCTGCTCTTGCCTCCATTCAAGAGGTTCTGGGTCTGTAAGCTGTCTCAGGTCTGGGAAATGATTTAAAGGTCATGAATTTGTTTTTGTGATTCAAGTTTGGCTTTTGTTCATTTGACCCTGAAATTTTCTGCTTATAAATATCAGGTAAGAATCTAGTAGACTGCCCATCCATTTCACTTCTAGGTACCCCAAGATCAACTAGCCAACACCATATGTGATAGCTGGAAATTGTGCTTATTAAAATTTTCTTTTCTTAAGCAGTTCTGAAAAATTCCAATACCTTATCCAGATTGAGGTGAACTGAGGTTTTCTATTAACTGTAACTTACACTTTGTTCTTTGTTCCTAGATGACAATCTACATACCTTCCCAGTTCTATTTCCAGGAATATCAGGAATAAGACAACATCTCAGAGCAAAACCACAGAATGGTGCCAGGAGCATCTTAAAGCCCAATAAATTTGTAACTTTCTTCCGGCCATGAACAGGGATAACAAGCATGCTTGAGATAACACAGGAGTAAGGAATTTGCCCACATCCTCCTCATGAGATCCTTTAAAAATAATACAGCATCATCACCATCACTGACATGGCAGGAATAAATCATGTGGTCATCACTTGATCCTGGACCCTTACTCCATTTTCTTTGACTATAAAACCCTAGGTCCCATTATTTACTTAGAACTGGTTTTGGGGAAATACCCCCAGTTGCTTGCTTGTGCACTTCTGAAAAATCACCTTCTCACTGAGATACATGTTTCTCCTTTGTAACACCAGATTGTGCAGTCCTTCTTTTGAAAATAGCCATGCTTATGGTAAAACAGGTCTCTCTGAGTCAGAGTATTCTGATAACAGCTTTGACTGTGCTGTCCATTAGGGTAGCCACATTTTCCTTGTCTTTGGCAATGAAGCGCTGCCCATAGCCCTGCCAACCGAGAATCCGATCATCCCCATTGTGTTTAAGGATCTAAGCTCAATGACAACAGTTCCCACACTAATATCTGATATACAGAAAAAAAAATGGCCACAGGGACCTTCAGGTAAATGATGATGGAGCTTCTTTCAAAATTTATTCCTCACAATTGTGATGAAAGATGTGTCTTCTGGAATTTCTTTGGGTGGGTGAGCAGATCTTACATGACAAATCCACTTCAACATTCCAAAGTCTATAAGACTTTTGATCTCCTCATCTACATTATACCAGGGCATTTATGGCATTTTACACTCACTGTAGGTCACTGTTTAGTACATAGTTCAGCCAACCAACTGAATGAACTGATACAACCTTTCTAACCCCTCTAGCTACATTATTAAGTCTAGAATCACTGCTTTAGAGCACCCTTATCAATAAATTCAGCCTGATCCATCCTTTTGTCTCTTCTACCATTATCCCACACCCTTCATATCCGTTCTCATGCATATTTCCCTGAATTCTGTCTGTAATTTGGAAATTTCAAACAGCTCTTTTGGAGTGCAGCACACCTACCCATGGGTCACACTTGGTACCTCAAATTTTGGGGTCTGTTGGTACTACAATGTGGTTATAGATTTGGAATTAAAGAGGGGTGATGGTGATGGGTCATGGAGGGAATTAGTTGTGTCTTGAAAGCCAACTACTCAGGGTATTCCATTAGAGTTACATCTGGTGAAACAGGGTTAATCTCTTCAGCTGGGAATGAGAAGGCTGATGCCTCTGGACAGACTGGAGTTTGGGTGGCTAATTCTTCAGAGCAGACCATTAGAGGTTTATCTGGCAAAGAACACTGGCACTGTCACACATAACGCCCCATTTCAATTTTCAGGATTCCATTTCTTCCCAAAGAATGCCCTCTTTTTAGCAACAGACATCCTGGATATTGGAAACTGAATTTGCATTGTAATTCAGCCACTCACACAATGAAACTCAGCAGCTGGTTTTCAGAAATCTCAAGCCTACAGCTACAAAAATTAAGAGTTTCCTTCAGGGCAGACATCACAAATCTTATGTCCTTCCGGCGGTGCTTGAGATGCAAATTTGAAGCAGAAAGCTCAATCTTTAACGATTTTATCTAGTAAAAATAAGCCTTTATAATTTTATCTTCATATATTTTTTAACTTCATAAAACAGTGAAAATATGAAATCCACTGTCTCCCAGAGGATTGCCTGTTATGAGCATTTGAGTAGCAGTATACAATGGTGATATTTTGTGAATCTCTATTGGAAATTCACAGCATAGGCTATCAGTGTTTTCTTGGTCACTGGAAATAGAGTCATAATTCCTGCTTAATCTGATCAGCTGAGAGAACCATTTGAAAACCCCAGAACAAACTCAGGAATTTCATCATTGAAATACTGTTTCTCAAAAAGCATTCCTATTATCAAATCTGTATTAGGTGCTTTGATAATTGCTCATCAGTTATAACAAATGTACCATACTCATGTAGGATGTTACTGGTAAGGGAGGACATGGGGCCACAGGGAGTGAGATATATGGGAATCCCCTATATTTCCTGTGACTCTTCTGTAACCCAAACTTTTTGGATAATAAAGTGAAAAATTTTAAGACACTGGGAGAACATACGTAAAAAACTGTCAATATATATGTGATAACAGATCTTACATTTATGAAAGTTACAATGCAAAAATTATTCTTTTATTTTTTATTTCTTTATTATCATTTTTGTTGGCTTTGTTTTGGGGGAGGTTTTGGATTGCAGAAGGTTTGCAACTGTGACAGGGGAGGATAATTGCTGCTGTTGGATATCGGTGGTGGGGGAATGTGTGAGGAGGGGTGCACCTTGGACGTGCCTCTATGGAATATGAATGTGTCCATGTGTTCATGGGGTGTTGTCTGGGTGGGTGGAGACCCACACAATAACTGATGGAAAATTGCATTCTCATCCTGGGGAGTCCTCCTACATTTTCTAATAGAGTTGCAAGAATCTCTAGAATACATAGGCAGTGCCTAGCAAAGGAGGAGAGACCAATATTCCAGACCTTTGACATTGATGTTTATACTTATGAACCTTGTTTTAGTGAAATTGAAACTTAGCCTACTAATATATATTGCATAAGAGTTAACCTTACATTAATTAGTGTGGTATATTTTTCATGATTCATGAAAAAAATGTTTACAATTATACTATTAATATAGTCCCTCATTTTAAACAGATTTCACTGTGTTATTCAGTTCTGTTTTTCCTTTAGTTTATATCCTACTAATATATATATATGTTTACTCTTCTCCTCTTCAGTAAAGAGGATAGCTGTATTCATTAGATATATAAAAAAACATGGAAACCAAGGACACTATACTCCTTTGATTGATGATGCTTTGCCAAATCAATTAGGAAAGTCATCCTTGTAACTAAACTTACCACCTGTCGTTTTGCCCCTCAAAATGTATGTTTGAGACATTGGAATTGTACTGTATCATATTGCAATGAATGATGCAGGTCATTATACATTTTGTCAAAACCTAGAAAATTGTGCAGTGAAAAATGTAAACCATAATGTAAACTATAGACCATGGTTAGTAGCATTGCTTCAATATGTGTTCATCAATTTTAACAAATATACCACACTAATGAAAGATATTGTTTATGGGGGAATGTGTTGGAGAGAGAGGAGTAAGGTATATGGGAATCCCCTATATTTTCAATGCAGCATTTTTGAAATCAAAAACTTACTAAAAGTAAACTTAAAAAAAAAATGCCCAGTGGAGCACCCCATCTACCAATTCCAAAATCAGCCACAAACCCTTTAGAGTACATAAAAGAGAGTAAAACATGTGGAACAAATATCACTTGTCCCACCAGAGTCACCCTGGACTAGGCTATGTTCAGAAAAGACTAAAAGTGTATGCCAGCCCAGATAGAACAAGCAGAGATTTACCAGCTAAATAAAGACACTGGAGGAGCTCAGCCAAGTTCAACACAACTCAACAACATAAACTCAGCTACAATATTAAAAGCAGTATGTTAAACACTTTTAGGGGATTGCTTTATATACAGCACTAGCTAACTGATATGATAATTATTGTGAGCAGAATGAGGACATTAAGAAAATTCAACTGCTTCTTACTTTGAGCCTTCTTTCAGATATTGGAGGACAGCATCCAAGATCATTCTGTTATGCAAGAACACTTCTGGTAACAAACAATTAAATATTACTACCTTTGAGAGTCCTTTCCTGGTAAGTAGGACATGCAAGTTTATGCAGGAATACTTTGTGATCTTACTCTGAACCTTCTATTCTAAGAGGCATTATTGCACAGGATCTCAATCTCTTCATAAGTCATCCTTTGATCATGAGTATTGATTATGGTTTTGAAAATAAATGCCAAAAAATGCTCAATAGAGTTAATAAATTGTTCACTGACATGGTCTTTACAGTGTATGAAAAAATGTGGGAAATGGGTAGAGTTTTGTGTACAGGAACTAATAAAGAAAGATTCTTTATCTTATTTATTTACCAGGAAAATAGTATAGAACGTGCAATCCAGTCCTGCATCCATTGCATAAAGCCTAGAAATATGGCCACCAAGATTTCTTACTTAATGCATAGATATAAATCATCCAAAATAATTCATTAGTTTAGTAATACAGTTTACGATTGAATGGATTATTTCATCCTAATTAATTTCATATCTGATAAGGTAGGATTTGGTTTCATGGAATGCCCATAGAATCACAGTTTCAGGATTTGAGGGTGTGTGATCTCTGCAATCATAGGCAACTATTTCTACCCCAAGAAAAATAACCCTTGTATGGCATACCTAGAAATAATCTCCTCAGAGATGCTTTATGTTTTCATTCCTCAGACTGTAGATGATGAGGTTCAGCATGGGTTTGGCCATGGGTATATCACCAAGACTGGTGCACGTGCATGTGCATAGCAGAAAACTCATGCATGTTCCTTTACTCATACACAAAAATAAGGAGAAAAGTGAAAGGTAAGATGCACAATTTAAAAATGCTTCATACTTCCCCAAGCTGATGAGATTACAAATATGGAGGACATAATCTTACAATAATAGTAAAGAACCCCAGTGAGGGAACAATCAGGCAGAAAGCCAGCTGCAAAATAAATCACTACATCATTGATGAAGGTGTCAGAACAGGCAGGCTGGATTATCTGATTAAGGTCACAGAAAAAGTGGTAGATTTCCAAGAGTGTACAAATGACAGTGATAACACCATTAAGCTTTGTATCATGTAATAAAATATAGTCATGATCCAGGATAACAAAACTAAAAGTATACTTAAATTTATTTGGTAGACAAAGAAACTCTATGTTGAGTAAATTTTCCTTGGTGAGATTAAAAAATGGTGAAGGTCAGAGACCAAGGAGCAAAAACACAAGGTGGAAAGGGCCTCAAAGGAAGGAATAAATGAATAGGCCATTACAGGTCCTCCCAAGTTATAAAATTACCAGAAAAGAATTTCTTATCTATTTTGGCCCCCTCATGCATAGGAAACAAATTGCTCAGAGATTAGAGTAAGAATGAGACAATTACTTTAATGGTCATCTGGGAGAAATAAACTTTTCAAGACCCAGAAGTTGTGAATATACTCACTTTTCCTCTCACCTACAGTTTAAGGGTATATGCCTGATGCCAACTCCCTGCTCTTCCATGAATATAATTTGAAGCTCCATCACTTAGTAGGGAATGGGCCCAGAGAAAAAGAAGCTCAAGTAAGGTCCTCTAAGCCTCTGTTGTGGGAATCTGTTAAGGAGGCAGGCAGAGCTCTCAGAACATGCTCTCTGATGGGACAAGCTGGGTTAATAATATGGTGAGTCCATCTACTTAAAGATTACATACAATCATACAGACACTTCTACCATCTTCTCTACCTCATTGGTCTAGAAGACAATCCTAAATGTCTCTCCTTATGAAAACTGGCCTTCTCTTCAGTTTCAACATCTCTCAAGTCTTTCTTACCCAGCTGTCTTAGACGTGTTATGTAGCCATTAAAGTTTCCTCCAGTCTACCCACTCATGGATCCTCCTGTATCAATTATCTATAAAATCTCACTCACTCATTCATTCATTCAAGAAACATTTTCTTGCATCCAGTGTAATTAGCACTTGCAAGCATTTCACACTTTTACGTGATGTGTGAGATGTTAATTCAGTTACTTAATATACTGTTGCCCCAGTTTTCACTTTTTTAAAGGGGATAATTTTAATATCTACTTCACAGGGTGTTTATAAGGACTAAATTAAAGGAGAAAAACGCATGGGAAAAAATTACTAGAGTGTCTAAGACCTACCTGGAGCCAATAAATATTCATTAATGTAATTGTTACACCATTGTAAATATATTATTATCTTTTAAATTCAAACAATGGTGAGGCGAAAAAAATGAGCTCATGTAAATCAAACACCACAGTGCTTGCCTCATGGTGATGTCAATATACTTTATCTATTTTTACACTAATTTCTTGAGTATTTACAGATTTCCATTCTCTATTCCAGGAGTTTTATATTTTTTGTTAATATTTGAAATAATTTTGCTCTGTTTCTAAAAGACTGACAGTATGTCTGAATGTTACTGCTTTTTCTTTGTTGTACCACATATTCATAATTTTCTAATAATGAGAAGAGTGTTTTGAATAATGTATAAAAGAGCTCCCATGATGAAGAAAATGTTCTGGAAGTAGATACAGGTGATGGTAGCACAACAATTTGAATGATCAAAATGCCACTGTGATTGTAC
>JAQZBX010058402.1:0-17747 GCA_029593785.1 Cabassous unicinctus
GACCCTGAGGGCTCTAGAGGCATCCAGACAGTATAGGCATAGCAGACATCTCAGGAGTTTGGCACCCTGCCAGTGGGCCCTACTTTGTAATTTATGCTTTCAAGTGTGAATGAGTTGGACTCATTTGTGATTTCCCTACACATGGCTCTTCTGCCCCTTCTATTTGAACTTATTGGTAGTACTAGATTTGATAGGTGTATGTTCAATAGATTTAATCTTTGGGCTATCCATGTGCCATTTGTGCTCTGAATCTCACAGAGTTGCAGCACGTACTTTCCAGTTCATTGGACACACCCAGGACAACTAACAAGGAGATGATGGTGGACAATGCCCATTTTAAGGAACAGAGAGAGTCTGCAACTGCAAGCAAGATAGTCCCATCCATCTGCCCCATGGTATCTAAGCCCCCGCTCAAAGGCTAAGGGGACATCACCATCCCAGAAACCTCAGGATTGGGAAATGAACGATGGACTACAGTAGACTTATTGTTATCCTACTGTAAACTTATTGTAGCAATGGAAGAACTTTTATCATTAACATGGAGACAGTGGCCACTGGATATTCTGAGGGGAGGGAGAGGGAAAAACAATTGTACCATGGGGCCATTTTTGGGACACTAGAATTGTTCTGAATGATATTGCAATGATGGATACAGGTCAATATATATTTTGTAATAAGTTACTAAATTGTGCAGGACAGAATATAAACTATAATGTAAACTATAACCCACACTTAGTGGAAAAGCTCTACCATAAGTTCATCAATTTTAACAAATATACTACACTAAAGAAGGATGTTATTAATGTGGGAAAGTGTTGGAGGTGTAGGGAGTAGGGCATGTGGGAATATCCTAATTTTTAAAATGTAACATTTATGTAATCTAAAGCATTTAAACATATATTAAAAATCAATTAGTCAATGTTCCCTCCACTTATATTTTTTGGGAGAGTTTAAGCAGGATTGGTGATAGTTCTTCCTGGCATGATTGGTACTATTCACCTGTGAAGCCATATGGTACAGGGGTCCTTTTAGTTGGGAGATTTTTGATAAGTCCTTCAACCTCATAATATGTGGTTGTTCTGTTGAGTCCATCAATTTCTTCTTTCATCAATGTAGGCTGCTTGTGAGTTTCTATGAATTTACCCATTTCACCTAAGTTATCCATTTAGTTGGCATACAATTTTTCAAAGTATCTTTTTATGATACTCTTTATTTCTGTAGGATCTGTGGTGATATCCTCTTTCTCATTTTTCATTTTATGTATTTGCATCTTCTCTCTCTTTTTCATGGTTATTCTACACAAGGATTTGCAAATTTTATTAATCTTCTCAAAGAACCAACTTTTGGTTTTGTTAATTTTTTTCCAGTTTATTTATTTTAAAGAAACTTTAGATTACATAAATGTTACATAAAATGTTTAGGGGATTCCCATATTTCCCACTCCCTCAACATCCCACCCTTTCCCACATTAACAACATCATAAATTAATGTGGTTCATTTGTTACAATTGATGAAGCATTGCCCCTAACCATGGATTTTAGTTTACATTATAGTTTATTTTCTGTCCCACACAAGTGTGTAAGTTCTGACAAAATATATCGTCATTGCAACATCATGCAAGATAGTTCCAATGTCCTAAAAATGTCCCCATATTACAGCTATCTTCTCTCTCCCTCTCCTCAGAACCTCCACTGTCTCCACATCAACGATCAAAGTTCTTCTATTGCTAGGATAACAATAAATCTATAGTAGAATAATTGTAAGTCTACGTTAGTCCATTGTTCATTCTCCAATCTTGAGGATTTGGGGATGGTGATGACCACTCTGCCTCTAATTGAGAGGGGATTTTGATCCCATGGGTCAGATGGGTGGAAATCTTTGGCTTGGCAGTTGCAGACTCTCTCTGTTCCTTGGGATGGGAGTTTTCTATCATTATCACCTTCTTAGTTTTCCTGGGTAAGTCCAATGAACCAGTGACTAGGTGTTTCAACTCTGCTGAGATTCATGGCCCAACTGGCCCATGGATGGACCAAAGATTTAAGTCTTGGAGATTCACCTATCTTAATTTCATTTAGCATTGCTCTAATCTTTTCTACTTCCTTCTTTCTTCTTCCTTGGGATTAGTTTGTTCTTTTTCTATTCCTTTCAGATGTGCAGTTAGGTTTTAATTTTAGTTCTTTCTTCTTTCTTAATATTAGAATTTATGGCTATAAATTTCCCTCTCAGCACTGCATTTGCAGCATCCCATAGGTTTTAACGTGTTTTGATCTCAGTTTCATTCAATACAAGATAGTTAATGATTTCTTTTGCAATTTCCTCCTTTACCCACTGATTGTCTAAGAATGTGTTTTGTTTTGTTTTTTATTAATTTCCATATCTTTGTGCCTATTCCCTTTCTCTGCTCCTTATTAATTTCCAGCTTCCTTCCATTGTGGTCACAGAAATTACTTAGTATAATTTCCTTCTTTCTGAATTCATTGATATATGTTCAAGGACCTAGCAAGTGTTTTATCCTAGAGAATAATCCATGTGTGCTTGATAACAATGTATATCCTGTCACACTTGAGTGTAAAGTTCTGTATATGTCTATTAGGTCTTGATCCTCTAACATTTTATTCAAGGTCTCTGTTTCTTGACCCTTGTGGCAATTTGATGTTATTTATGAATTCTGAAGAGAGGTACTGCTTATGTTTGTAAACTGGTCTGTTCCTCTGGGCATGATACTCCTTTGACTGTATTAAATTCAGAAGTTTCACTTTATTTAAATCAAGATTAGGGCTTTAATTCAATCACTTCTTTAAGGTAACTCAGACTTGAGTCCTAGCTCCATTGGTGGGCTATAAAAATGGATGCTCAATCAAGAACATGGAAGTATATACACAGAGAAGAAGAACACAGAGGAAGACAGACAGCTCCATAGATAAGGCAGAGGCCCCAGGAAGAGAGATGAGCCTGATAGTTTGCAGCTGAAGAGAACAGAGCAACTGAGAAGTTCTGTGAGATAAGCCTTATGACAGCCTTAAGGGGAAGAAGGTAGGCTGAACCCTCACAGACATTGCCTGTCATCTTGCTTCAACACAAGGAAAATGACATTGGAAGAGAAAATATCTCTTATGGTACCATGAATTGGACTTTTTAGGGCCTTGTGACTGTAAGCTTCTACCCCAAATAAATACCCTTTATAAAAGCCAACTGATTTCTGGTACTTTGCATCAGCAGAACGTTGGCTGATTAATACAACTCTCTTGAGATGTTCTGTCTAATGGTGATAATAGTGTATTAAAATCCCCCAATATAATTGTAGAGGCATCTATTTCTTCCCTTATTTTTTTTCCAATATTTGCCTCTTGTGTTTTGGGGCACTCTGGTGAGGTGTAAAAACTTTTTTTTTCTTCTTCTTGATATAGTACCCCTTTTATTAGTATATAGTGTCCTTCTCTGCCTCTTATTTGTATTTAAAGTCTATTTTGCCAAATGTTAGTATAGTTACTCCCATCCTTTTTCATTTGTTTGCTTGCATGTAAAATTGTTTTCCACCCATACACTTGCAACCTCCTTGTGTCCCTGGGTTTAAAGTGAGATTTTTGTAGACAAGATATAGATGAGTCACATTTCCTTATCTATTATGCTAATCTGTGTCCATTGATTGTGGAGTTTAATACAATAACGTTCAATGTTATTACACTTAAGGCTGTACTTATGTTAATCATTTTTTTTCTTTAGTTTTATATATGTCATATTTTGTTACTTCTCCTTCAATTTTTTAGTTATTCTTAGTAATGATTTTCCTTTCTACATACTTCTCCAACCCTCTCTCACTTGTTATTTTTTTCCTTTTAACCTCCTGAACTCCATGACAAACTCTTGTTGACAAATTCTCTTAATTTCTGTTTATCTGTGACTACTTTAAACTCTCCCTCACTTTTGAATGCTAGCTTTGCTCGATACAGAAATCATGGCTGGCAGGTTTTTTCTTTTAGCACCTTAACTATGTCATATCACTGCCTTCTCACCTTCATGGTCATATGAGTAATCAGTGCTTAATGTTATAGAGCTTTCCGTGTATGTGTTAGATTTCTTTTCTCTTGCTGCTTTCAGTTTTCTCTTTGTCTTTAGCATTTGACAATTTGATGAGTATATGTTATGGTGTAGACCTGTTGGGATACACACAATTTGGAGTGTGCTGCACTTCCTAGACATGTACATCATTTTACCCTCAAAAGAGTTGGAAAATTTTTAGCCATTTTTTCCTCCAACACCCCTTATGCCCTGTTTCCTTTCTCTTCTCCATCTGGGATACCTATAATGCATATGTTTGCATGTTTCATCTTGTCATTCATTTGCCTATGTTCCTGCTGTATTTTTTCTATCTTTTTAGTTATCTGTTCTATTATCTGTATGATTTCAGAATCATTTTCTTCAACACCACTAATTCTTTCCTCTGCTTGTTCAAATCTGCTGGTATAGCCTTACATTATCAATTAATTTTATGCTTCATGTCTTTCATTGATTTACACTTTTTTGCTTTCCATATAAGTCAGCATTTCAAGAACAAGGCAAAATCCACCATGTTGACTGATTTTCTCCTTGTGGGCTTTGCTGATGGGTAGGAGCTAATTTTCCTTCATGTCATGTTATTCCTACTTAGGCACCCAATTAGGTAATCATCTCATTACCACTGCTACCACTATTGACCAGAACCTTCACATGCACAAGTACTTGTTGTAGAAATTTGCCATATTAGATGTGTTGTATATTTCACTGTCACTATTATCTGTGTCAGCTCTTTTACTGATGACCATTTCAGTGCCTGATTGTACAAGTCTGATTTCCCTGGACATTTTAGTGTATATGAAGATGTGGTGTTCCTCACCATCTAGCTATAACCACTATGTGGCCACATACCAGACCGTCCAATACCCTTTGAACATGAACCTCTGATTCTCTGTCTGTATGTCACTGGCCCCCCCAATACTGTGTCTTGACTATGCAAGTGTAAACACTGGAAATATTTCAGCTGCCCTTCTGTCAGCCCAACCTGGTCTCTCAGTTTCTGTGATATAAGCTCTTTGAGGTATTCTTGCCCTGAGATCTTTAGCAATGAGGTTGTAATTATTGTTTCTGCTTTACCATCATTACCATGTCTTATATTCACACATTTTCTACAGTCCTCAAGTTTCCAACCAAAGAGAGAAAAAGTAAAGGCCTTTCCCACCTGAGTTTCTTACATCATTGTGGTATCTGTCTTCCACAGCTCTGGAAGATATGTGAACTGTAAATCCTTCAGTAGTTTCTAAAACCATTCAGGGCATAATTCCTTCTATATATTATATTACAGTTCCTCCATTTTTGAATCATATAATCTGCAATCTTAGAAACAAACCAGTAAAAGAAGTTTTGAATAAAGTAATATTAATAAAATTTTATGCAGAAAAATTATAAATATACATTTCACATTTATCCAATATTGTTGAATGAAATCCAATAAAGATTTCAGCATGGTATAAAAAATATCACACACTAGTTTGCATAGAATAGGAATTTATTGTCTCACAGTTTTGTAGCTGATAACAAGCTAAAGTCAGGTTTTTTTCCTGCCCAATGCACTCCAAAGATCAATTCTTGAGACATTAGTGTATCAATGAGAGAAAAAATGTGTTGCCAGCACATAGCAAGGTACTCAGATGGCTTAATGGACTAAAATATGTCTCCCTGAACTGCAATAATTCTGATGGTTTTATACTATCTAAAAACAGGCAGGTTTTTGCTAATGAATATTTGGGGTAGGGCTGGCATAGGTTTCTTTGTTAATAAACACTAAGGTGGCTGTCTAGTGATCATAAGACTTCAAAGTTGTAAAAACCACATGGGGATGGATACAAAAATGGGAGTGAGTCATAAGGTTTTTCAATTAAAAGATAACAGTTATGCAGGCTTATAATCATCACCAGAGATCAAGGTATCTGGATTATAGTTCATCAAGTTTCAGTAATTTCACATATTTGTTTTTGCCTTTTCTAGCATATACTTGAAGGTTAACAGGCAACTATATAATGTTTCAGTAATCACAGTCTTTTGTTAATCCTTAACTCTTGGTTACAGAGCTAGATATCCAAAATCCAGTTCTTTTTTAATACACTTTTTAAAAGATACTTTAGATTACATAAATGTTACACAAAAAATATAGGGGTTTCAATATGCCCCACTACCTACGCCTCCAACATTTTCCACATTAACAACAGCCTTCATTAGTGTGGTAAATTAGTTACAATTGATGAACACATATTGAAGCATTGCCACTAACCATGGATTATAGTTTACATTATAGTTTACACTCTGTTCCACACAATTTTGTAAGACATGACAAAACATATAATGGCCTGCATTGCTCATTTCAATGTCATGTAAGACAATTCCAATGTTCCAAAATTCCCTCATATTACACCTATTTTCCCTCTCCCTCCCCTCAGAATATCTGGTCTCACTGCCTCCATATTAATGATAAGAGTTCTATCATTGTTAGAATAACAATGACGCTACAGTAGAATAATAGTAATTCTACTTTAGTCCATTCTTCATCCTCCAATCTAGAGGATTTGGGAATGGTGATGCCCACTCTGTCTGTAATTGAGAGGGGGCTTAGATCCATGGGGCAGATGGATGGGACTATCTTACAGATTCCTTATGTTCCTTGGGATGGCCATTGTCCATTATCATCTCATTGTTAGTTGTCCTGGGTGAGTCCAATGAACTGGATAGATGGTGTTACAACTCTGCTGATATTCAGGGCCCAACTGTCACATGGATGGACCAAAGATTTAAGTCTCTTGGACATACACCTATCAAGTATAGTATTAACTATAGGTTCAAATAGAAGGGGCAGAAGAAAGTGTAGGGAAAACACAATTGAGTCCAACTCTGTCACACTGCGGAGCATATATTTTAAAGTAAGGCCCACTGGCAGGGAACCAAAGTCCTGAGCTGTTTGCCCTACCTACAGTGTCCGGATGCCTCTAGAACCTTCAGGAGCCCCACTATTTGAGGTACTATTTACAGTGTCAGTCAATGAGATCCTGCTGAGATGTGCATAAATGTAACCTCTGGAATGACTTCCTGACTCACTTTAAAATCTCTTAGCCATAAAAACTCATTTGTATTTACTCTTTCCCCATTTTGGTCAAGGTCTTTTTCCAGATCCATTGCTATTGGTGCTTGATAATAATCCCTCAGTGCCAGGGAAACTTATCACTAAGAGTCATGTCCCACAATGAGGGCAGTGTGGTGCATTTAAATGCAGAGTTTGGCTTAGAGAGAGGCCACAGGTAAGCAACAAGGAGACTTTCAGGAGGTAACTCTTAAGCAACATATAATATTAAGCTAAGTTTCAATTTCAAAGGAAAAGTTTCCTAAGTAGAAACATCAATTTCAAGGGCTCATCACAATGGTCCAAAGTCCTTCACTAGGCACTGCCCCAGTACTCGGGGAATTTTTGCTGTTCCATTAGAGAATGTAGTAAAGCTTTCTGGGAATGGAATTAAATATTCTTTTGGTTATTGTGTGGCTCTCTACCCACTGTGACAATGACCCATGGACAACTGAACACATTTATATGCCTTAGAGTTTTGCCATAAGTGAATCCCCTCCCATGCATCCCCTATCACTGACAAAATCCAGTTCCTGGCAGGCCATGTTTGCTCCCCAAAGTCTGTAGCATACCAGTGCTGACATGCCACAATTTTTGGGTTTCTTTGGTTTGTGTCTTATCCTTTTATTTTAACTAATTTCTGGCTTTTACTAACTGTATTTGCATTTCTTTGGCATATAAGGACTCCAGTCATATAGATTAGAACTGACCCTGATTAAATTTGGTCTAATCTGAATGGAATATTCAAAAATCCTATTCACAACCATGTTCAAACTTTAACTAATGAAAACATTTTCAAAGGCCCTGTTCACAAATGTGTTCACACTTGCAGGAATGAAAATTATGACTTGTACTTACTTAGAAGGGGGATATGATCTAAATTTGAGAAACATTCCCAGCCTGGAAATATAGAGTTAGAGATGGGACAAAATGAAAGAAAAATGAGATAAAGGAAGAACAATGGAAGTAGAGGTCAGGGAAGAAGAGATTTCCTCAGGTAAAGAGGGAGGACATTCTATGCAACACATGCATAGGGCAGGGCTTGTGCCCCAGTGTTTGGGATGGGCATGGTCACAGGTTCACTGTTTGGGAAGTGTGACTGCCACTATAGCAGATGCACAGGCAAAGCAACAAACCACAGATAATCTTCAGACCTTGGAAAAGAGTGGAGTTTACCCTGCTGTGCTTTGTGCTTGTTTGGGCCTTGTGACCTCAGTTTGCTTCCCATTTCTTCCTTCAGAAATGGATAGGTCTATTCTATACCTCTCTCTTGGATGTCCAAAGTATCCAAGAAAAGTGGGGTGTATTACAAGGAGAAGAACAAAGATAAATATGACAGCATAATTCCAGCAAGGAATGAAGATAAAACCTGTATATAGAATTATATTTGATACAAATAACTTACACAAAGGAAGATAAATTAGAGTATTGAATCACACATAAGTGTGTATAATTCATCACCATGAGATATATACTATAAAAATGTTTAATGAAACCTTTGAGGGAAAAATACGATATATTTGGAAATATCGACCTACACTTAGGATTGAAGAGCACCAGAAATGGTAAAAAGAAATTGTTAAATATGTGATAGTTTTTCTTCTTCATGTATATGTAAAATGACATATTATCATATGAAGGTAGAATGAGACAATTTAAATATACATAAACTCTAAATTAAAAAAAAAGCTTTAGAAAGTAATATATATTTATATACCTAAAACCCAATAAGAACATAAAACATACTTAATCCAACTGAAGAATGAAAAAGTGGAAATTGAGAACAAAGAATTGATGAATGAAAAAGTAAACAACAAAAACATTTTATATATTTAACACTTAAATACATCAATAATAACAGATAATTTAAATAGGAAAACACCATGATTAAAAGGCAGAGAATCTTACATTGGATTAAAAAACAAGCTCTAATTCTATGCTACCTTCAAGAATTTAACTTTAATACAAAGACCCATGAGTGATATACTTCAGTAATTTTTTTTTTTAAATTAAAGGATTCATAAAGTTATACATGTTAACACACTTTTTAAAAAGGTATAGTCCTAAGATTAATAACAGAAAATGTAGACTTTGGAGCAAACACCAGGCATAAAGGATGTTATTTCATATTTGTAAAAGAGTCAGTTTTTCAGGATGACATAAACATAGTTAACATTAACATAGCAAAAGAAAAAGAGCTTCAAAATACACAAAGCAAGCTGAGAACAGCTAGGAGAAATTAGATACATGAGCAATGAGATTCAGAGATTTCAATACCCCACTATTACTTTGATAAAGGAGGTCAAAGAGAATATTTTGTACAGTTTTAGCATTTTGGAATCTGTACAGACTTCCTTATGATCCAGAATATGGTAAAATTTAGTATATTACGAATGTTCATTTGTAAGGAAAATACATTTTGAACATTTAAAGTATAGTGTCCTATGAATGTCAACTTGGGCAAATTAGTAAATTACACTCAAATCTTATATTAATCCTTAGTTTATACATTCTTTGGTCAGTTTTAGTGAACCATACCTTAAATTACGATATTTTTTAATTTCTCCACTTTCATTTAATGTATTTTTATGTACTGTCATGTTATATAATGATGTGTGCACAATGTTATGCCACCTCATTAAAATGGATATTTCAAAAAAAGCTCTCTAAAACTTACAGGAAATGATCATCATTCCCCTTAAGGCATTGGACTTCAAATTGAATTGTACATTATATTATTGTTTACACTTTACCAGACACACAATATATTTTTGGTATATAGTCAGGCCATTTTTTTTAATTAGAAAATTTGTAAGTTTATAGAAAAATCATGCAGAAAATACAAAATTCTCATATACTGTGCCCACTTATTATGATAAGTGTGCATTAGTGTGGTATCTTTCTTAAAGTAGATGAAAATATATTATAAATGGACTGTTAACAATAGTCATACTTTACATTAGGGTTCATTGTGTTGTACAATACTATGTTGTTGTTAATTTTTAAAATTTTTATCTAGTAACAATTATAACCTAAAATTTCCCGTTTTTACCAGTATTCACTTCTACAATTACAAATATGGATACTGTATAAGTGCGCATTCATATATGATGGATTATACTCTGTATGATTTAGTGCAAATGGTATATAATAAAAATTGTGCAGACAAGATAACAGTTAGCAAAGATTATAATTCATCCACTAACAATATTTCAGTGCCCTGGGATAGAAGTCTATGAAGGAGCAAAAGAAGCAATTCCAACAAGTGACATATGTGGCCCCAATTTAAAAACCTAAATTGTAATATTTTAGTGATTATCTGTGAAATAAAATATGTTTCAGAAATTTATTTATCCACAATGCAAAGTATTTTTCAGCCATTAGAGTTTTGTTATTAATTCAAGGACTATTATATGGGTTATAGTCTCTAATATATGTAATACATACGGAACAATCAATATAAATACATAATTTCATTGTTTCATCATCTTAACATTTTGTTACATTGGTTTAGAAGTATCATAAGGTAGAAATAAAAATACTTACCTCACTTTTGTCTTCTTGGTATGGAGAACACAAACCTGCCAAGAAACAGTTTAATCCTAAGGTTTCTGAGTATACTAATGATTTACCATTTTGTAAATATTTTCTTTGCTTTGAGCAAAAGTAATTCTTATTTAAAATATGTTCTTCCTAATTATGAAACATAAAGAAATATATTTTACATCAATTACTATCCATACCTTCCTCAGATACTTATATTTTATTCAGAATAAAATAATTAATGCAGTTTTATGACCAGCTTTTACATGTGAATATACATATTTAGGATTATTTTAGCTATATGATGAATGAATGATTTTCTGTGACTCTTTTAAGTGAAAAATAGATGAAAGAAAGTTGACATACAGTTTACATTTTCTAGAACTCTCCAATATTAAAGAAGAATGAATGGAAATGGAACTACTTGGCAAAAGACATTACGTTTTTGCAGTGATGTTTCAGGTATCAGAGATCAGAAAACATTCATTTTTGGAGGGAAAAGTCTCAAGTTAAAATGCAGTTGTGCTGTTATTATGCTGACACATAATACAATGACTTTCCTTGAAAATTCAAGTCATGTCCCTGAAAGTTGGAAATAAGCAAGAGGTTTAATTGTGAGGCATTTTCAACTCAGCTAATAAAAGTGGGATTGTTTTGAAATAATTATCCTATCATTTTCCCCAAAAAAGGTTTCTGCTCATAATTCTCCATAAAGCCTCCCTTATCTGTTTGTTTCTAAGACTGTAGATTATAGGGCTAAAGAAAGGAGGGACTGTAAAATAGAGCACAGAGGTGATCATGTCCTGATTTGTGGGTGAGTTGAAGCTTGGCTTCACATACACAGCAGCATCTGAGCTGAGAAAGACGGTCACCAAGAGGATGTGAGTGCCACAGGTGGAAAAAACCCTTCCTCATTCTTCTCTGTTTGCTAACTTGGGCACAGTAGAAAATAAGTGAATATAAGACATGGTGATGAAGGTAAAGCAGCCACCACCAATCAGCACTGTTGAGATAAGAATTAAAATTTCATTGCTTGAGATCTCAGAGCAGGAGACCTTCAGCAGTGAGGGGACCTCACAGAAGAACTGATGGACCATGTTGGACTGACAGGACGGCAGCTGGAATTTGTTTCCAGTGTGGAATCCTGCAAAAGCCACACCACTGAGTAAGGTGGTCAGTGTCATCTGGACACAGAACCAAGGGTTCATGGTCACACGGTAGTGGAGGGGCTGGCAGATGGCCACATAGTGGTCTAGGGCCATGATGGTGAGGAACAGAAGTTCTGTATAAACAAACAAAAACACAAGGAAGATCTGAGCTGCACATCCAGCCATGGAGATTGCTCTGTTGTCAAGCAGGAACATGACACATGCCTTGGGAACAGTGACAGAAATGGAGCACATGTCCAAGACAGACAGATTCCTAAGGAAGTGGTACATGGGGGTATGAAGCCTCTGGTTGAGGGTGATTATTGTGGCAATGAGAAAGTTGCCCATCAGAGTTGCCAAGTACATCAGTAGGAACAGCATGGCATGTAAGACTCTGAACTACCACACATCAGAAAATCTTGTTAGCAGAAATTCAGTCACCGTGGTAGACTTGAATACTTTTAGCAAAATTTGCTGTGGATGTGGAGAACCAAAGGCTGATAATCTCTAAAGAAACAGGCAAAATGTACAGGAGGAAAGAAAGTAGCCTGAATACATTTATAGGCTAAAGATTATTTGATTTTATCTCTGTATTGGTTGATAGTAAAACAATGCAATATTGACTCAGTTTTCTTTTTTTTTTTCATTGTGGGTAAAAATCAAAATTTTCACAATGCATACAAATACTTGTAAAATGATATATAAATACATATGCATATATGTGCATTTGTTTACATAAATGTTATTATATATATATATGTATTTTTAAATGTGCTAAGATTACCTAAATATTATTCAGAAATTACAGGGATTCCCATGTTCCCCACCTCCCACACCTCCAACAACATCCCACACCACCATCTTTCAACCATGTGACACAACACCCGCAATGGATATACACATCCTGGGGCCTTGCCACGGAGCATGGACCACAGTTCACATCATAGACCACACTCTCTCCCACACAGTTCTGCATGGTATATGCTGATGCAAGATGGCCTATATCCATCGCTTCAACACCACTGAGGACAACCCCCAAGTCTCAAAATAGATCCTGTATTTCAACTGCCCCTCCTCTGCCTGCCCCCAAAACGTCCAGTGGCCAACGGCTCCACCTCACTGTTACAATTTCTTCCATTGCTTGAATCACAATATGTCTACAACAGAACACCACCAAGTCCACTCTATTCCACAGCTCCTCCCCCAATCCTGAGGGGACTGGGATGGTGATGTCCACTCATCACCTATATTTATGATGTAACATTTATGTAAGCTAAAGCTTCTTCAAAAATAAAAAATAAAAAATAAAATGTAATCTTTATTAGCTTGTGCTAATATTTGCATATATTTCAATCACATATTGGTAGTGAAATACATATATTGAAGTTCAAAGATTTGCCTGTAGGATTTATTGAGCTAATATAGTTTAATTCTATACACCAGATTCTTCAGAAATATTCTCTAAATGTTAACACTTATTATTAGTTCATGACCAAAAAGAATCTGAATAGTGATAGGAAACTTCTCTTTTATAAGAGCCTCTTTTGAATTACAAGTAGTTATTATCAATTATGTAACCTTCAGGTGGAAAAATTATTTTACCTCTATTTTCACCACTATCTTTTTTGTTACTTATTTCATTTGGAAAATCAACTTTAAGAAATTCTATCTCTTAAATCAAATTTATTCTGGCTGCATACATCTTTTCCCAGAAATTATTAACATGTACTATATTTATTTGAACGTTTTTTCTTTAATCTCTCCTTTCTCTCTCCTTCCCTCTCCTCCCCCCTCCCCTTTTCTCTTAAATATTTTATTACATCATTTATGGGTTCATTTTCATCATTCCTTGGCCTAAATACCATAATCGAATGGAATGATATTAGCACAAGATTGTATTTATTTAGATTGCCCTAGGTAGTTTCCTTAATCATATATTATATTCTCTAATTATAATTACAATTACAGAGATGCAATTAATATACACAAATTACAATTAAAAAAAACTGGGTCACTGGAAGATCAAGAAAACATGGAAAGCAATGGCTATGTAAATGGCAAGCATGTCTTCTAGGCTACTTATGTCTGCTCAGATGACACAGTGCCCCCTGGTGCCTTTCCTTCTCTGGTGCTCCTTATCCTCCTGAGCTTCACTATTCTGCCCCTTGCTCAGCTGACCATGCGTTTTTATGGTTACATCCCAGTTGCCAAGTACTTCAGGAGTCTCTATTCAAGCACAGTGATCCTGAGCTGAAACTTCACTCCATTTATTTCCATCTTGAGTACTAAGTGGACAATTAGATTTTTTCAAAACCATTTTCTATAACACTCTATATTTTTATTTACCAGCCTTGCCTAACAGTATGCAATAACTAAATCAGGACAATCTATTAAATCATATTTTAACCAATCCAGGAGTATAAATATTTGTTTTTCCAGTATATTCACTACATCACCATACTTTTATATCTATTAAAAAATAATTGGGTAGCAGGCATAGCTCAGTGGTTGAGCAGCTGCTTCATATGTACATGGTCCTGGGTACAAAACCTAGTATCACCCCCTAAAATAATCCTAAGTGATATTGTCATAATAAGATAGAACCTCAATATAATATAATTCCTAAGTATTTTCACCCATATTATCTGTAGTCTTAAGGTGCATGGAAATATTCATATTTGAGGATAAGTTGAATGTCCCAGTCATCCTTCTCTCTCTTCTTTCATTTATACCAAAGTCTCCTATTAAATTCCAGGTTTTGTTTGTTCTCCATCTCCATGCACTCCTTGAATTTTCATAAACTCAGGTTCCACTACTCAAAAGTTCATTTCTGAAATGCTGATTCATTAATTTATTAATTTATTTTCTTCCTCTCTCTATTCACTAGTTTTATCCAAACAGTGAATTTTCCATCAATCTCAGTAATTTTCTGAAATTTAATATTTTGGTTCCTTGAGAGCATCTAATCATCTCATTCCAATAACAACTTCTTCAGAATTTCAGGTGGCTCTCCCAACCATTTTCAGCTTTTTGAAGATCTGTCAAGACCGAAGAATACTACAAGGATTTCCTCCTTTGGTATCACATCTATGCTCACTTAATATTGTCCTCTATATTATTACACTCACTCATCTCATTAAAGGCACATTAAGATCTAAGGTATGTTTCTCAGGAATCACTTCCAAATTGTATTCATACTTCATTCCATCTTCCTTATTTTGGGATTCTGATCTTTTACCTTCTTTTCCTATTTTTCCTCTTCTTCTTCTTTATTCTGCTCATATTTAATCTATAATCTCTGTCCCCCTGCCTTCTCTCATTCTTCTGAAACTTTGCTAATGTTTTCCTCTTATCCTTTATGCTGATTGCCATAAGTATCTGACATAATTCTGGCAAGCTGCAAAGATCCAACTCATATAATATATATAATACAAAATAAAACTTCCCCTCATGACTTCAGATTTATTGAATAATTTTCTGTCATCCATAAGTACTTCTTTTACAATGTTTTAAATAAAGGATCTCATACAACTAAAATTTGGGGGAATTTGGGTACATGACTTAGAGCCTCTCCATTATGTTATAAAATAATTAAGATCATCTTAGATGTAATGCATGGCATAATTGAAAATCCCAGACAAAATTCTCCAAGAAATTCTTACCTCATTAATTAAATATTGCAAAGTATTTCAAATAGAAAATCTCTGGAAATAATAAAATAATTTAAAAACACATTCTTGGGGACAGTAACTGGAGGAGGTGAACTTCTGCTTGACTTTTTGTTTCCATTTTTACTCCTTGAATTTCTAAATATAAGCATTTCTGGCTATTATAATATATTCCAATATTTTAAGGACAAAAATTTGCCAAGGAATAATGACCATTCTGAAAATGTTAGGAATTGATTTATTGATTAATATATTAATTTCACTACAGTTAATCTTCATGATTCTAGAAAATATGAACAATGGCTTTCATATATTTCCTTGAACTTAGGATAAATATGTATTACTTGTTGGACTCAGTATTTACTCTTTAGTAACATCCTCAAGTGACTAAGATGACGTATGTTGAGCCTTCTGATTTATGTAAATACTGCTATATTTACTCATAAACCTAAACATATTTCAGAATTTCAGTAAGCTGTGACATGAAAAGAGTTCATTCTTTACACTTGCAAAATATATAAATTATTGATGATGGATGAGTTAATGGCTGTTGTACTCCCAGTTAATTCCTTGATAACCTTCCCTTTCATAAGTGTTAATGTTAGTGGTAAATAATTAGCATGAATGTTGCATCACATAAAGAATTGCAGGATCCTACCCTAAAAACATACTACAGCACACCAAATATTGCCCTGGATGGGCTTAAGCTATCTATTTTCCTTGATATTTGAAGCTGTGGAAAGTAGTTGTCAAACGAAGTGCTTATGTTGCACCCTCAAATTCACTGCTAATAGAACACTTGCTTTGTTGCCACATGTCAGATTCTTGTTATTTGGCTCCTTTTTATCATGGCCAATGTAATTACCTGTAACTGAGAATCTGTGCAAACTCCTAGAAGGCAGGGAAACTGTCACTTTCTGAATAATCTTCCTGTAGCAAGATTATTTTGCTCCTTTTTGATGTTCTTAATTTAGGACCCTCAAAAATGGCTCATAATGTAGTTTTTGCTCTTCCTATTCATAGCATATATATTCAACTTGTTTAAAATAATTACTTCAATATTTATAAGTGCTCTATCCTAAGCTGTGCCTTTTCTTTCTGTAGTTTGAGATCTTAAAAACAATTAATTAATTCAAATCTAATCAAACTGTTTATACCATATTGTAGAAATGAACTAGGATTTATGAGTGTTTTAGTTTCCCGCTGCTAAATCAAATACTATACAATAGGTTGCTGTAAAGAATGGGGATTTACTGGTTTACAGTTTTGAGGTGAGGAGAAGTCCAAAATCAAGGCATCACCAATTAGTACTTTCCCCATCCCCCAGATGACTGGCTTTCTGAGTCTTGCTGCAGGTACTCCTTGGTTCTTTGCTTTTCTGTTACATGACATTTCACATAGTAGCCTGTCTGGGCTTCTCTCTCCATCTGACTTTAACTCTGTCTATAAATGACTCTAGTAATCCAGAATGAAGCCAGAACCTGATTCAGTGGGGCCAGGGCCACAATTTAACTAAAGTAACATCTTGAAGGGATCTTATTTATAATGGGGCCAAACCAACAAATTGCTGACTAATACCAAGAACATGTCCAAACTGTGATACAGAATTTAGTCCAACACATATCATTTAAACATCAAGTGAATATTAGATATTGTATGACATTCAACTATACATTTTAGGATCCAACTTGAATTTCCACATGGCAGCCTTGCAGAGTTGTAATGTCTTGGCCTTCAGGGAAAAGATATACTTTGCATCCGAATTTTGCCATTTAGTTGTTTTGTAGCACTGGGAGGACTCTCAAACATCTGTTAACCTTAATTTCCTTATCAATAAAATATGTAGCATTACCTAATTTATGAACTTGACATTTGTAAAATATTTCAATGGGGCAGGACACAAATGGTGTGTATGTTAAAAAATGTATGAATATGAATTACAAGTCACAGACATTATGATTAAGCAAATATCTCTTCAGAATTTACATTTATTTCATCTTAATTATACAGAGTGCTAATTTTTTTTTACCAAGAAAAATAGAAAGGAAAAGGAGAAAACAATGATTGGCATTGATTATTAGTGTTTTTCCCAAGTAGTATGAAAATATAAAATCAATATAAAATAATGAAAAATAATGAAAGATTATTGAAAAATTGGGACTATTCCCTTACCTGCAGACTGGCAGATACTAGGGGATTCCCTTGCTCAATAAAGTTTTCCTTGGGTGGCTAGAATGTTTTGTG
>JAQZBX010058403.1:0-17734 GCA_029593785.1 Cabassous unicinctus
TGTGACTCTTTTCGTTGCATTATCTTGCTGTGCCAGCTCTCCACGCAGACCAGCTCTCCACACAAGCCAGCTCGCCACGTGGGCCAGCTTACCTTTCACCAGGAGGTTCTGAGAATTGAACCCTGGACCTCCTAGATGGTAGATGGGAGCTCAATCACTTGAGCCACATCCACTTTCCTTTTTTTTAATTTTAATTTTTTTAATTATGATTATTTTTCAGGTACAGGGGCTGGGGATTGAACCTGGGAGCTATATGTGGGGAGCCCGCGTCCAGCCACTGAGCCACATCAGCACACCCCACATTAAGTCTTGTTCACGATATTTATGGGGACAGACGTATCAAAGTTTCATTTCATGTTGTTGGTTTCTCTGTTATGTTTAATCCGACGTTCCCCACCCCGCGATTACACAGATATTCACCTACGTTGTCTGGTGAGAAGTCGCACCTTCCGTCCTCGACTCAGACACACACTCCAGGTCCCTCCAGCAACCAGTTCCCGTTGCTACAAGGCTGATCTGAACCAAATCCAAACACAAGAGGCTTCCACTGGAGGTGACTTTTTCTGAGAAGCAGCAAATGTTCTCTGAAAACTTGCTGTCAGAATGTCAGCTTGGTCCAGTTGCCAATGAAACCCCAGAACAGCACCCACCGTGGGGTTTTCCCTTGATTGATAAGAATGTCCACCTTGAACCTAAGCCTTAAATACACTGACATCCAACTCAGGAAGGGAATGTTTTTCCACGAGACAGCGCAACGTGGCCAGTATTCTGGCAACGTCCATTTATAAGTTGTAAAAATATTTAGTACTATCCATCTGTTTATAGATTATATACCTGGGCCATGAGCATAACTGGGTTTGCTTTGGTTTTGGGGGTGAAAATCTTGCATTCTCATTTAGAGATGAGGTGAATACCTGATCCAAGTGCCTGTTGTGGTGTTAGGGTCCCAGGTTTCCTTAGATATGCAGGTTTTAAACATTGGCACACATGGCACTCTACTTCCAGACATGCTTATTGAACTAAATTACACAAACACTGGAATCATTACTCAAAAAACAGGTAAGTTTTCACTTATTCCTCTGTACCTACCTTTGTACATCTCTAAGTACATTAATTCAGAGGTGTTGCGTGCTTTTTCCAGTAGGTAGTTTGTCTAACTGTGCAAACACAGCTGCACGGCAAGCCCGTAGCCTCCCCACTTCCCACCAAACTGTCTCCCCCAAGTCCCTCCAGTGGAAATTCCAGAGTTCCATCCGCCTGAAGATCATCATAAAGCACTGGGCTTGTCTAAAGAGCAATGAGAATTCACGGAGGGGTTCTAGCAGGGGTGGGACGTGGCCAGATTTTCCTTTCATAAATCTACTCTGGCTCCTGAGAGAAAATAAATTAAAGGCCAGGGATGGCGGATGGAGGAGACCAGTGAGGAGAAGGTTGCAGGACCTGGGAGAGAGAGAGAGGTGGAGGCATGGATGAGATGGGGCCGTGGGGAAGATGAGAGGTGTGTCCTAAAAGAAGTTTCAATGGCACACAGCCATGCTCATTCATTACATATTGTCTGTCTGTCTTCCTGCTGCAGTGGCAGAGGGAAGTAGTTGTGAAACAGACGAGATGGCCCATAGAGCCTGAACTATTCACCACCTGGCCTTTTGCAGAAAAAGTGTGCTGACTCCAGGTGTAGAGGCTAATGGTACGGAGCTAGGTGTAGACCCAGCTTTGAGGACGATTGCACAGAGCCCCCTTCCGACCCAGCTGCCACCCTTAAGTTGCTCTAAAGAGAAAATCTGGATTCACCCTGACTTATAGGCTGCGGTGAGGAGGGTGGAATTTGTCCTGAAAGCCACAGGAATCCACTGTAAGGGCGGCTTGGCTGAATTTACCTTTGAGAAGGTTTGTTTTTGTAGTAACCTGAGCAAGAGGTAAACAGAGTGGGCTGATGAAAAACCTAATTAGGAAGAATCCCCAGGACTTGAGAGTCAGTTGGCTTCAGGGCTGTGAGAGGAGCCTTGATCGTCGATGGTCGTGCTTTTTTGAGGGCAAGTGGGAGGCCGTTCACGGCATGGGTGCTGGGTCCTGCCCCTGAGACAGACCAGTGCTTCTCAAATCTGAGAAAGCATCGGAGTCACGTGGAGGGTTTGTAAAACACATTACTGCGCCCCAGCCCCAGGCAGGTCTGGGGGGAGCCCCCAGACTTCCATTTCTAGAAAGTTCCCAGGAGCTGCTGCTGCGGCTGGCCCGGGGACTACACTTTGCCTCCCAGTGTCGACAGTGGTTAGTCCCTATTTCTCTCATCTTCTCACTCATTCCTCCTTCCTCCTCCTTCAGCTTCACCTTGGCTCCAGGAGAATCAAATTCTCCCACGTTGATGGGTTTCGGTCAACAAGAGGCTGCTATACAAGTCAGAACCTTGGTCTCCAGTGAAATGGACCCCGAGAAGGGAGCCTTGGAGGAAGCACAGAGAGGGGCTGGGGGCTGGTATCAGTCCTTCCTGAAGCCCATCCCATCCCCCAGCAGGCAATTTTATGAACAGGAACTCTGCTTTGTTCCTGCCCTTTACCTGCTGCATAAATCAGAGGCAGGCGTACTGGTTGCTATGGAAACTGCGGCTGGCTTGGAAAGGGGAGGGAACTGTAGGACTGGCAGAAAGCTTCAGAGGCTGAGTTTTCAAGCTTTAGAGGCAAATGTGTGGGTTGGGGGAAAAAAATCCCAGCATAAAGTAGTCATGTCTATATGTTTATTGAAAGAAAGAGACGTCTAATTACAAGTGGAATGAACGCTCATTGTGGGGCAGAAATCTGGGGAGTTGACATTTGATTTCCAGCAGCTGTATGCTCATTTAGCTACCCCTGTTAAATGAATTACGGCTGGTGGAACTCAAAATAACAACCAAGAGCTGTGAACAAGCAAAGAGAGAGTATAATCTCAAATAATTGTAGGTGCAATGAAAAAATATAATTGAGAGATGTGATTGATGGGTTGGTAATCATGTAGCATCATGTTCTTGAGATTTATTCATGTTGAAAATGTAGCTCTTATTCATTCGTTGAAATGTCTCCATAGTATTCTATTATGTGAATACACCGTGTTTTTTATATCCGTTGTCTTGTTGGAAGACATGTAGTTTCCTGTCCATCCCCCACCCCAGCATTTTGCTCTTTCAAATAACACTGAATAAGTTGTTGCACACAAGTGATTGTCAAATAAATAAATGTTGCCATGTACATTCTGTTTCCTGTTTCTTGCTCACATATGGGAGAGTTTCTCCAGAGCATTTATTCAGGAGTGGAATTGCTGGGTGGTAGGGAATTCCTATCTTCAACTTGTCTGTATATTACCAAATTGCTCTCAAATTGGTAGTTAATTTGTGTGCTGTTTCTCCCATTAAAAGGAAGCCCCATGAGGATAGGGACTTTGTTTGTCTTTGGTCTCCAGCTGTGTCCCCAGAGCCTTGTGGAATATCTGGTAGATAGCAGATGCTCGATGCAGTTTCCAGATAAATAATGAATGTGTAATGAGTAAATGAATGATTAATTATTTTTGCCCATAGCTGAGATTATGGGACATGTGTGAGTTCTTAGCCTTTTTCATTTAAGGCGTTCTCACAACATTACCCATATTTAAAAACAATATTTTATTTTTAGAGACCTACTCCTGACTGTAACGCCAGCATCACTGCTGGAGTCCACACACCGGTGGGGACGGTCCACGCACTTCTCTCCAGTTCTCACAACCTAACCCTCACGGAGGCCAGTGGCTTTGCGGGGTTCAGGTAGGGGAGGTAGATGCCCAGAGGTGAGATTATGAGATCAAAGCATGCACATTTTAAATCTTTATAACCTCTGACAGCCTGCAAAGGATTTCTCCCCGCTTGCCAACGTCGAGTGGTATCAATTCTTTCATCCTCGTCTGCCTGATAGGAGGAAAACTGTACCTTGTTTTAGTTTCCTGGGCTGCTCCAAGCAAATGCCACGAAGTGGGTCGGGCTAAACAATGGGAATTTATTGGCTCGCAGTTTTGTGAAAATGCCCAAATCAAGGCATCATCAAGGCGATGCTTTCTTTCCGAGGACCGGCTGCCGGGGATCCTGGGCTCCTCTGCCACACGGCGAGCACGTGTCGATGCCTGCTGGTCTCTCCCTTCTCTTCCGCATTTTGCTGACTTGAGTTACTTGCTTCTGTGGCTTCCTCTTCCTCTGTCTGCATTTCATGCCCTTAGAGAGGACTCCAGTAGTAGGAGTAAGACCACCCTGGGCCGTGCCTTAACTGGAGTAAGCTCATCAGCAGGTCCTACTCACAGTAGGTTCACACCCCCAGGAGTGGGTTGAATTTTAGAACATGTTTTTCTGGGGTACTTTCACACGGGACAGTTAAAAAAATAATACAAACCCCATACAGAGAGCCCCAATGTATCCCTAACATACCCCTACCCACCTTGGCCCAGAACCCATATCCACCAATTTTAATATTTTGCCACAATTGCCATATCATTCTATCTGTCTGTCTATCTGTCTGTCTATCATCTATCTATCCATCCATTTTCTTAACACTTGAATGTAGGTTGCATGCATTATGCTCCTTTAACACATATTACCACCGTGCATGTTTCCTAAGGTCAAGGATATTTACTTATATAACCACCTTAAGAGTAACTATCAAGTTCAAGAATCTTAGCATGGATTCAAAGCCTACAGGCTGAATTCCAGCTTCTTCATAAGCCCCAACAATAGCCCTTCGAACTTTTCCTCTTCCCTATTAGAGCTCCTTCGAGGTCATGTATTGCTCTTAATCATCATGTGGCTTCAGTCTATTGTCTGTTATTCTTTCCTTTCAACCTGCAAACTTTCTTTAGCGTCTCTTGTAGAGCCTGTCTAGTGGTGACAAACTCCCTCAACTTTTGTTTTTCTGGGAATGTCTTAATCCCTCCCTCATTTTTGAAAGACAGTTTTGCTGGAAACAGAATTCTTGATTGATAATTTTTGCTTTCAGTACTTTAAATGTGTCATCTCACTACCTTATTTCCTCCATGTTTTCCAGGGAGAAATCGGCATTTAATCTTGTTGAGGCTCCCTTGTATGTGACATATTGCTTCTCTCTTGTGGCTTTCAGAATTCTCTTTTTATCTTTGGCACTCTACAGTTTGGTTATAATATGCTGTGGTGTGAATCTATTGCTATTAGGGTTTATCCTGTTTGGAGTTCATTGAGTGTCTTAGACGTGTATGTTTATGTCTTTTGTTAAGTTCGGGACGTTTTCGGCCATTATTTCTTTGACTATTCTCTTTGCCCCCTTTCCCTCTCTCTTCTCCTCTGGGACTCCCACGACGTGTGTATTGAAATGCTTGATGTTGTCCTGCAGTTCCTCAGGCTCTGCTCACTTTTCTTTCTTCTTGCTTCTTTCTGGTCCTCATACTGAATGATTTCAATTGTATTATCTTTAAGATCATAGGTTCTTTCTTCCACCAGCTCCAATCAAGAATTGAATCCCTCTAGGAAATTTTTTATTTTTGTTTCTGTGGTTTTCAGTTCTGTTTGGTTCTTTTTCATAATTTCAATCTGTCTATTGATTTAATCTTCTCCTTTGCCTGAGCCAGTGCTTCTTATTTCTTTGTATGTTATGTAATATTTTATTGAAACCTGACATTTTGATATTGTAGTGTTTCTTGCTGCAATTTAGACTCTGAGGCAGCTGTTTCTCAGGATTGTATCCAGCCAGTGTTATGACAGAGCTTTCCTGAATTCCAGGAGCTAACAAAGCAAGGAGAAGGAGGAGGAAGAGGAGGAGGAGAAGAGAAAAAAAGAAAACTTCCCCAGGCTTTTCATATCACCCTGTGCAAGTGTCCTCCTTCAGGGCTTATCCACACAATGAGTCTAGAGAACAGGCCCAGCCAAAGCAGACAGGCCTTTTCGATGCTTTCTGTGCATGCTTCTTGACTCAGGCATGGGCATGTGGCCCTAGAAATTTCCCCATTTACAAGGATACAAATGTGCCCTCTTCTCTAGGATACAATTTCTGCCCCAGGCATCACGACTGGACTGCTCTCCCTCAGCGTTTTGTAGGAGCGCATTGTGAGTTGCTTCTACATGCAGTGTAATGTCTGGGACGGTGAGTCCCTCAGGCCATCATCGGACAAATTGGTCCAGACACACTGGCTCCCAGTATGTGCACGGGGGTCACTCTGCTCCCTCCTGAAGTGGGACCGGGGGTCTGCGTGGGGTGGGCGGGTCAGCTCTGCACCGAGGCAGTGAGGGGGGGAAGAGGGGCCGGCCGGGGCGACTTTTTCTTGATTTGGCACTCACCTGCTACTGCAGTCCTTTCACTGTTTTCTGGAACTTCAGAAAAGATGTTTCTGCCAGGTCTTGCTGTTTGTTCAAAGCCTCTGTGGGGGAATGGAGCCCTGAAGTGTCTTGATCAGAGTGGGATCTTATTTGGGTTTTGAAGTCTGGATTTTGGAACAGACTGGTGTGGTAGAGTGTCTCTTCATGTTCGTTAACATTTGACCTGGAGTGGAATTAGATGTAGTGGGGCCAAAGCTGTATAACTTTGGTGGCCCTATTTATGGAAAAGAGTACAAAATGACAAATATGAACAACTGATACTAAAATAAAATTTTACTTAGAGTAAAGAAATCACAACAAATTACTCAAAATACCATAAAATTACTAAAATACCACAATGTGGGAAAAATGACATAATATGTTTTATTAATTGACTGCTTATCACACCTCCATAATACTTTTTTGCCTACATTTCTTTGGCTGAATAGTCTTTGATTACCTATTCTTTGAAAACAGTTTTGTAACATAAATTTTCTTAGAGGTAGCAGGAAGATAATGCCGTCTCTCCTTTAGGATGGTTGAGCAAAATTTGTTTTTTCTTTTATTATTGCTGGTTTAGAAAAGTTCCTTTTCACTTTAACCCATTATTGGCAAAACCATGTAAATTTTAGAATTAAATCTGGGAATAGCTCTCTCAAGTTTTTCTCCTATATGACGACTAAGTGTAGAAGCAAGCTTTCCCGCCTGCTGAACCCGTGCTCTCGTGCAATTCCTTTCTACGCACATGCTGGTGGGCCAGAATGACCTGACTGACAATTAGAACGCTAATTAGGTGGGAGGGATGAGAAGTCCCTTCCAAGGTTAGGTTATAAAATGGCTGCAGCTTCCATCTCTGGTTCTGTCCAGAGATGGAACCATCTCTGGTCCATCTCTCGCTCTGTCTTGGAGCACTCACAGAAGGGGAAGGTCTGGATGGTGAGGAGCTGAGGCCCTCGGCCTAGTAACCCACGAGGAAGGGAGGCCTGCCCCAGTCCCATGAACGGGCCTGGAAGTGAGTCCTTCCGGCCGAGGCTTGAGAGGCCTGCAGGTTCACTGATGTCTGAGTGCAGCCTCGTGGGGGACACTGAGCCAGAACGCCCTGAAACTGTCAGATAATAAAGCTGTTATTTTCAACTACTAAGTTTTGGGGATAATTTGTTACACAGCAATTCTGACTAATGCAGAAGCATTTCAGGGTTTGTCGAGTTTCCCTCTGCAGTGACTGGCACTCATTAGCCTGTTTGTTGTTGTGGCTTTTCATGAGTTATATATACTTTTGTCAATTCAGTATTTCTCATCAATTCTGTAAGAAATTTATATCTCTTTATTTCTAGTATATTTGTATGATTCACTTTTCTCCATTATTTAAATGATCAAACAATCCCAAATCCTATTCATTACTTTTATATGAAATATATCTCTTACTCTTAGTCAATTACTGATTTTGGTATGATCTGAAAAAACACAAGAAATTCCTATTGGCTTCAATAATCATCTTCATTGTTTTTTCTGATTACATTAAAATTTTCATTAATATAGATATGTATTTTAAGGAGGTGCCGGGGATTGAACCCAGAACCAGCTACACCTGGTCCCCTTCATTAATTTTTAATCATAATTTTCTCTTAGTTCATTAAACTTAATAAATTCAAATATGACATATATATTCAAACCAGGAATTTGTAATTTACTTCTTTTTGGAAAATTTCCAAAATACTTTTCCCAGATTAGTTGAAATGGAATCTTTATCAACTTTTTGAACAAACTTTTTGCATTGTTTGTGTTTGGCTTTCTCTTCAGAGTCTCCAAGAACGTACGCTAATGTGTTTAAAATGGCACGCTACCATTGCGCTTGATTGGCTTTGTAATGGGTAACCATCTTTGGTACTCTGGGACTCTTTTGAGAAAAGTCTATGTTGGCAAGTGGGTTTAAAACACTCGTGCGTGAGATGAACCTGCAAAGAAAATGTATAACTGATAGCATATACATTTAATAAATTCAAATTTATTGCACCATGATAAGCGACCTCAGACCCTGTGGCACCAGCTTTTCTCTGCTGAGATTAAGAGAATGAGTGCCACATGGCTCCCTACTGACGTCTGCAAAGAGAGTCGCCATCCTGAGCGTTGAAATCTCACACAGCTGGGCGCTCACATGCCTGATCCTTTGCGTGGCAGTTTACAGTCGTCCAGAACTTTTTTACTTTGTTAAATAACATCTCAGTTAGATGGTTTTTAACATGCAGAAAAGTTAGGAACCCTTTCAGAGGTTTTTCCAGGATAACAAACCCAACCAAATCACCATCCACCTGGTCAGTGAGTGTCACGTTCAGTGTAGAATCTCAAACAATGGAGTAGTATTTGCTACCTGGCTCTGATTCCTTGATTTTCCACTTCATTTTGTAAATATTTTCCCATTGTATTAATTATCTTTGATGAACAGTTTTGTTTAAATAAGATCCTTTGTTTTCTCATTTTGATTCTTTTTCCTAAGGGCACATGATGAGTAACGACTCCCATAAAGTTTTTATTTGAAGAATAAATCTTCCTTCTTGTCTGGATGAGTGCCTTTTAATATGATTTATGAATCATCTTATCACTTTGGAGGGTTAATATATTGACCCAGTTTGAAAATCCAGCTGATGTAATATTATTCTGGTTGAAAACCATTTACAATTGAAACAACAAATATACAGGCTTTAGTCTCCACAAAAGTTAGTCAAGATCTCCTAAATAGACTATTTTGCTATTGCAAGTTCTGATGATTCTTTGTAAATATTCTTAGGTCACACTTTTGGAAAAAAACAAAAACCACTTTTTCATGAAACAGTAGTGGAGGGAATTAATTATTGGTCATTGCAACAGGCCATAAGGAAAGCTTACAGTACTTTAAAAAATTAATAAATTCATCGAAATGAAGCTAGTGCCAACCTCCACGCATGCTTCGGTGACCTGCAAGTTGTGTTTTTATTTGCTATTTTTCCTTCCTCCTACTTTTCATTTCCTCATTTGGAAGAGTACTGGTTCTTGTAATTAAAAGTTTTTTTTCTTCTGCAGTCATTTTCATCATCTATATCTTCTTGGACATCATGACTCTTTTTCTTATTGGCATGATTTTGTCCAACAGATTTTTCAATTATTTTGATGTTTTGAAGGTCCTGTCAGTCTTCTTTCTTTCAGATTGAATTTTGGCTTCCACCAAGATACATCCTTTTTGGCATATTGAAATTTGATGTGATTCATAATCCTGGAAAAGTATGCAGAGCTAATCTGAACTTAAAGAATACACAGAACAATTCAAATGCTTTTCTGAGTTGCCATTACCTTATATTGGGTAGTGATGAAAAATTGAGTAACCAGATTATTGTTTCACTATAGTAATTGATGAATTGACAGCTTTAATGAATGTTAGAGGAGTTGTGGCATGAAACACTCGCTTCTTGGGAGCGGATGTGGCTTAAGCGGTTGAGCACCTGCTTCCCACATGGCACGTCCTGGGTTCGGTTCCCGGTGCCTCCTAAAAACAAAAAACAAACAACAAGCAAAACAAACAAAAAAACCAACTTAGGGGAGCCGATGCGGCTCAGTGGTTGAGAGCGGGCTTCCCACATACGAGGTCCCGGGTTCAATCCCCGGGCCCCAGTACTTCAAATAAATAAATAAATAAATAAATAATAAAATAAAACACCCACTTCTTCAGTTCACGTCTCCAAGTCAGAGGCAGTTTTGCGCGGCATTTTGCCTAAGACACCAGACTTTGCCAGGGTCGGACGCAGCGGACATATATCTTCACGCCAGACTCATTCGTTACGCTTGCAACGCTATCAGCTTGGGCCCGAGCAACAGAGGGCTTCTGTGGATTCAGCTGCGCCGTCCCCGGATGCCACAGCCACAAACGCTGCGTTGGCGAGCTAACTGCTGGCAGAGGAGGACCTCCGTCCCGCCCAGGCTTTGGCGGTAAATGAATCCTCCACTTACAACTTTACACTTTTGATGTTTAGAAGAGTTTCCCACAAACTAGCTTCTGGCTCTGGGCATCTCAAAGCCTGTTCCTTTCCCACGACAGGGCGCCTTCACGTTGGGTCATGCACCTTCGTGCGCTGACGTTGGATCGACACGGTGGACAGGTGGAGTATTTCTGGAGCCATTCCTATAGCTAGTGATACCTTTACTAGGTTACCAGATAGAATTTGAATTTCAGGTAAAAGGATAATTTTAAACATTAAAAATAATTGTTTAAACATAAACAAGTATATGCTATACCATATGTCCCCAAAATTACTTGTTTATCAGAAATTCACATTTAACTGGGCAGCTTGTATTTTTATTTGCTAAATCTGGCAACCCTACACATAAACATATTCCATGAAACCCAGATGTACCTCCTAACTTACATTTAGCCAGATCTCAAAAATGCCCACAACCAGTTCACTGTTGCCAACGTGGAAGGGGAAGTCAAAGTAGAAAGAGACAACGACTTTAACCGATTTCAGTTGAGTTAACACAGTTTTGCAGACTTTACAGAAACACACGGCCACGTGAACAAGTCGCTGGAGGCCCTCCCTGCCTTTACAAGTGGAGGACCCTGAAGCTTAAGCTTCGTTAGCAAGCTACACGTCCGGACAGGCTTTAAAAAAAATACATATTTTGGTGTTCAGCTATTTCTTAACGATCTGTGAGTAAAATTTATATTATTGGTGACACACATGCCTTTGGCTGTCATATAGGTGGGAAAGTTTTGCCTAGTTTGTCATGAGACATTTCTCATGGTGGGGCTTTAGATTGTGTGTTGTCAGATTGAGCGGCGTTTCTCTTATGTTTCTTCATTTTACCGTGTCTCACGAGGGCTCCTCATTCCATGATTATAAAAGTCTTGACCCATTTTTTCTGGTGGTGAGCTGAGAAAAAGAGGCCACGAACCCTCTCCCAGTCAAATACTCCCCTTCCACCCCCTTCCCAGCAAAGCTTCCGAGCTCCAGCAGCTAAAGGAGGGGTAGCGTCCTACCACCGCCTGCGCCACCTTGGTTCCTGGTTTTTCTGTGCATTTCGTCTGTTTGTTTTGTAAGATCACGATGTTTACTGAACACTTATAGTTTATGTATGTTCATGTATGAATGATATACTTCAATAAATTGTTTTAAATTTAAAAAACAGAAATTGGGTGTTTCAGTTTACCTTATAAGACTTAGATTTACAAATTGTACCATGCCAAGTAAGTTATTCTCAATAGAATATTAAGGTATGAATTTGCCCTTGTTTATCCCCAATTTTTAAATTTCTATTTGAATAAACTTTTTCTTCTCTGAAAAAATAAAATAAAATAAAGTAAAGGAGGGGTGGGCTGGACCTGCTCGTGACGCTGAGAAGCAGCGGTTAGAATGTCAGCACAGGGCCCCGGTGCCAAAGCAGACAACCCCCCTGGGACTCTGGCCCTGATTCCCGAGCTCAGTGCTGGATCCAGCCACAGGTGCACTATCACCCCACTCAGCAGGAAGCAGCCCACGAGGCCTGACGCCTCTCTCTAGCGTCTGTGGTGACGGCTTGCGTCTGTCACCCGGCCTCGCCTGCCGCAGAATCTGGCGTGTGCATGCTTCCAGTTAGGGTGCATCGTGCTCACCCACTGCCGGCACCTCTTGTTCAACTAAACTCAGCAGTGCTTTGAAATCAACACTAGGCGAGAAGTTCACCCGATACTTTTCTGTATTTCTAAACGCCTGTACATGGCTATGCGGAGTTTCTCTGCTTTTTGCCGCAGGCAGCGCTGTGAAATCACCTCAAACGCATGCAGGCGGCGTCAAGATGAGCCTGTGGCATTCCTTCAACAGAGGCCCTCCCCGCTGCCCCAGCGCTTCCTCCTAGGAGCTCCGGAGCTTCGCACTTCCAGCGCGCTGTTGGCTTCCTGCCCCAGCTGAGACAGGTTACCACACCCCGGGGGGCTGCAAACAACTCTCCGGTGGTGGGAGTCCTGAAATCAGTGCTTCAGGCTGGGTGCCTTCTGGGCCTTTCCCGGGTTCTGGGGCGCATTCTCTGCCTAGCTCAACAGTCGGGAGAACTGGGTACTGCTCTAAAGACCAGCGGCTTTCCACTGAGACGTTTCAGGCAGGGCAGGGGAGGGTCAGATTTCCCGCTAGAACTTCCAGTCTGACTTCTCCGTGGAAGCTGGAGCAGCGTTTGTCTTCTAGCTGGGGAGACAAATGAGGAAGGAGGCACATGGATTAATACACAAGATGACTTCAGGGCGTCGGTGCGGTGGCGGAAATAAAAATGCCACGCGGAGGCAGCTTTAGGAAGGGTGGCCCATGATGGCGTGGGCCGTGGCAGCTGAGCCGACCCCTGGATTTGAGCAGGGGCCAGCATGGCAGGTCTGCAGGAAGGCAGCTCCAGCAGGTGCCAAGGTCCTGGGGCAGCAGCAAGCTCGGGAGGTCCGAGGAGCAAAGAATGGGCCATGGCCCAGGTGAGTAAGTGGCAGGCAAAGAGCCTGAGGGGTTGCCAGGGCCTCAAAGGCCAGGGAAAGGGACCCCTGTTTTATTCCAGGCCGCTGGCAGGCTACTGCGAGGGGGTGGTGCAGTGTGCGTCTTCAGGAGCTCGCGCTGGCTGCCGTGCGGGGAACAGCCTTGCGGTGGGTGTGCCCGTGTGCGTGGAGGGAGCGGTGCAGAGGCGAGGTGGCGGTGGCTGGGACCAGGGCCAGGCAGTGGGGATATCGGGAGGTGGTCGGGCCTGATGGCAACAACAGCTCTGACTGGGCATGGGGGTCCTACATTTCTGAGCGGAAGCCCCTAAGGGTTCAGAGTCCAGGGGCGTCAACCCCAGGCTGCTGGCTGCCTTGGCAGGGTGCCTCGGAAGTTGCCTGGGCTCGTGAGCCGAACGCCGGCTCCCTGTGCCGCCCGCTGCGGTGGCTTCCCGGGCCGCGGTAGCAAGCCCACGGCAGGAAGCTTCCGGCGACAGAGCAGGGGCTCTTAACATTTTTTGCTTCACGGACCCCTTTGCCGGTCAGGTGAAAGCACAGACCCCTCCTCAGAATGTAGCGGCAGGTAGTTCTATGACACCTAGCGTCCGGTCGAACAGCTGCCGTAATTCCAAGTATGCACGAGTGGAAGGGATTTTTCGAGATATGCAACAACTGCAAGGTGCCGTGAAACGACTCCCGCTGTGACTTATTGCAGACGTTCACAAGTGAGGGAAAATAAAGATAATAGGCTGATTTTCCTCAGTTCAAGCTCAGGGACCCCCTGAAATCCTCCCGCAGAGCCCCTGGCTGAGGATCCCTGCAGTAGAAGGTTTCCAGGTCTGGAGGCCAGAATCCGAATCCATCGGGGAGACGCCTTCCTTGCCTCTTCCCGGCTTCTGGTGGCCAGCCGGGAGCGGGGGCTACCGGCTTGAAGAAATCTCTTTTGGGGGCACAGTTCACCCCATAGCAGGTCCCAGTGATGAATACGTACGCAGGGCACCGGTCTCCACGAGGACGGCCACGCTACGGCCAGCTGCCTGCTCTCCGCACCTGCTCGGGGGACGTGTTTGCTGAATCGGGGCGAGCACGGCTGTGTGGATGGGCAGGCCCGGCCCCTCCTCGCTCCAGCACTGCCCAGTCGGGGTCTCTCCAAGCTCACTGCTGGTCCTCCCTGTTGACGCAGAGTCGGGGCGAGCTGGGACCCATCTTCCTGCCCCGTTGCTCAGCCGTGGGCCAGGGCATTTCAGAAAGCATCCCAGGGGTTTCTCCGTAGGTCCAGATGAAATTGTCCTCTCTCCCAAGAACCACCGTATATTCCCATGCTCACCAAGGTTTTTGGTTTGGGGCATCTTTTGGTTGTCTGGTTTTGCCCCTGGCCGGGCAGGGTTTTCCTGACTTTATTTTATTTTTTTAAAATTTATTTTAAATAAATATTTTATGGTGGTAACATACATTACAGCACACAATTTCCCGTTTTAGCCACTTTCCTGTGTACAATTGTGTCGTATTAATTACACTCAGGCCACGGTGCTGCGACCACCACCACCCATCACTGAAACGCCAACACAGAAACCGCGCTCAGCGTGGCTGCGCCGTGCTCCTGCCCCTGGCTCCCGGCGGCCTCTATTCTGCTTTCGTCCCTGTGCGTTGCTCATACTAGCTGGCTCCTGTAATGGAGTCACTCAGCAGCTGTCCTCTCCTGTCGCTATCTCACTCAACGTGGTGTCCCGGGGCTCGTCCACGCAGTGGCTGAGGAATATCCCATCGCAGGCACAGGCCCCCTCCCTGCTCTGAGGCGGATGCGTTGGTGGGCGGCGGCCGCCGGTCTGGCAGGTGGCCAGGCCTGCCCGGTCAGTCCCGTGGGCAGCAGTGGCTGGGTAGAGTGAGCCCCGTGGTGGCCCCAACAGAGCCATTTTGTGGTTGCTTGTGATTTCCATGCGGCCGCAGAGCCTGCCTCTGCCCTCCGGAAGCTGCTGGGATGTGCCAAGTGATCTTCAGGAAGCTGCTCTCTCTGCTTATGCTCAAGCCGGGTGGTTTCTGCTGCTGCCCACTGGGGCTCCAACCCCCTCGCCGACGGCTCCCTGCGTGGGGACATCCTGTGCCAGGTGGTGCCTTTGTGTGACGTGGGAAAGGCTCTCAAGAGGACCGCACGCCGGCCCCGGGCTGGGCCCCTTGTGTCTGCAGGAGGAGAGCGTGGGAGTGTCCCCAGAACCTGTGACTATTCCCTTATATGGCAAAAGATGGGATGAAGCTGCCCTAAATGCGAGCACGTGTGCCCTTCATGTCGAGAAGGTGGCGCAGCCACGAGCCACGGACGCCGGGGCAACCGCCAGAAGCTGGAGGAGGCAGGGAAGGGGGAGCACGGGCCTGTCCACACCCAGGATTCTCATTTCTGTCCTCAAGAACCGTGAGGAAATAAGTTTCTGTTGTTTGGGGCCATCGAGCTTGTAGCACTTTGTCTCAACAGCCACAGGAAACGACTGTGGCTCCCCAAAGATGCACATCTTTGGGAGGGGGCCGGGCTGGGTTTCAGCCCCTCTCCTGCCCCTGGGGCTGTCATCCCAGACCGGGGACTAGGGGCCAAATCCACCTGCTTTTGTAAATAAAGTTTTATTGGTACGCAGCCAGGCCCAGTCATTTATGAATCGTCCGAGGCCACTCCCTCACTACAGCCGCAGAGTTGAGCAAGCCACAGCAGAGACCAAAAGGCCCCAAGCTGACAAAATATACCATCTCGTCCTCTCCAGAAAAAGCTTGTGGACGCCTTCAGACAACATGGACGGAGCCTGCGGGCAGCCTGCCAGCATCCCTGTCTTTGGGAAAGCAAGTTCTTTCTGCTTCCCAGGTGCAGATGTCCAGCAAGCGGGGTGGCATTAATTGAGCACTTGCTGTGTGCACATCATGTTACCGCCCTAATTCGTCCCCCCGTGGGTGAGCTGCTCCTGTAAGCAGGGGGCAGCGCGGGTGTCACCACTCAAAGCTGGCACCAGGAGTTGCTCGACTAACAGAAACTACTGGCCTTAGCGATCATTTTACCACTTGACAAATAAACCCAACTCAGCTCCTCAGCGTGCGCCACTCCGGAGGACACCCCCACCGCATGTGCCTCCCAGAATGTTCTGGAAGGTTCTGGAAGGTTCTGGCACACTCTGCCTCTCGGCCTTTGTGCTTGCTGTGTCTCTGCCCAGAAGGCTCCCCCTCCACTCGCCTCTCTCCTCAGTTAGGTCACCTCGTCCCTGACCTCCCTGTTTGAAACATCACCCGCCAGTTTGCTCTCTACCCCAATACTCTGATTTATTTCCCATTTTTGAACTCCTCACCCGAACATTGTGTGCATCTGCTTACAGCCCACCTCCTCCACTAGAATGTAAGCTCCAAGAGATCAAAGCCTTCCGTTGCTGGCTTCCACGAACCCCCAATTACTAGCCCGGTGTCTGGCATACGATAGAGACTCAATGAGCATTTGTTCAACGAATAATGAATGAACTGGCATGTTTTGAATGAAATAATGTCTCTCACATACTCTGTCAGGGCGGAGGCACTGCCTGTTTTTGTTTGCTATTTTAACTTCAGCTCCTGGCACCGAGTCGGGCAGACAGGAGGGGCTCAATCAATTTTTATCGCATGAATTAATAAATAAATGCGTGAACGTATGAATGGTGGAATAGATAATGCTTCGTAGCTGCCCTGGAGCTTGCAGGAGATTTGTGATTTTTAACAGTGTGTGCCGAGACCCAAAGGAGCCAGTTTTGTTTTCTTTCGCAAAGACCTTGTCTAAGGACGCAATTTTTCATGCACTAATGCTGTGTGTGAGGCACGGATAGGGCGGGGGGCTGCCCACTGGGCCCTCCCCCAGCCAGCCTTCTCGAGGTCAGTAGTCTGCTCTGTTCGTCCCTGGGCACTGGTTCTCACCAGATCTCACCGGCTCTCACCACCCAGGCAGGCTCAGGTTGTTGCCATGGAAACTAACTGGCATGGCAGGGGAGCAGGGTACTGGAAATGCAGAAGGAGCCCGAGTCTGGAATTTTCCAGGCTCCAAAGGTAAACTTGCGTGGGCTCAAGCACCCTCAGCCCACTTTCGACCAGTGCTGCCCAGCCTCGGCAGCCCCTGGCCACGGGACTGTGAAGTGCTGCCACTGCCACGAACATCCTGGCACATTCGCCTCCCGATCTCCAGCTCTGGCTCACAAGGTCACAGGGACCCCTGAGGGCAGGGGGACTTTCCTGATTTTCCCATTGACCAGATCCCCACAAATGGAACTGCTGGTCTCAGGACACGCACGTGCCCTTGACACTGGGACGGCTACTGCTGGAGTGCTCGCCCGAAAGACTGTCCCAGCGACCTCTGAGGGCCCACCCTGCGCTTGCCAGCCGCGTCAACATCCAGTTCCGCATGTGAGCTGGGGCGTCTTTTTTTTTTTAACTTTATATTTTGTACATTTAATAATTGAAAATATAAACAATTAAAAACTAAAAAGTAAACACAGATGAATAAACACATACATTTCTCAATTAAATGTACTGGATACATATAAAAAATTTTTTTGAATCAAACAATATGTTACACAATATATTTGGTTCATAGTAACACATTCATACAGTATTTGTCCTTTTGTGTCTGCCTTGCTTCGCTCAACATAATGTCCTCCAGGTTCATCCATGTTGTCATATGCTTTATGACTTCATTTCTTCTTACAGCTGCATAATATTCCATCGTGTGACTAGACCACAGTTTGTCTCTCCATTCGTCTGTTGATGGACACCTGGGTTTTTCCAACTTTTGGCAATGGTGAATAATGTTGCTATGAACATCGGTGTGCAGATGTCTGTTCGTGTCACTGCTCTCAGTTCTTCTGGGTATATACCCAGTAGTGGTATTGCAGGGTCACGTGGCAAGTCTATATTCAACTTCTTTAGGAACTGCCAAACAGTCCTCCACAGTGGTTGTACCATTCTGCATTCCCACCAACAGTGAA
>JAQZBX010058404.1:0-17746 GCA_029593785.1 Cabassous unicinctus
AGCCATGGGTCCACATTACTCAACTAAAAAAAAAATTCCATCAGACTCCTGAACTAATTATAGAGACTTAAAAATCAAACAAGTAAGGAAGGGAAGTAGAAAATGTCACAAAGTAGATGACTTATTCCCTAGATGACAGATCAAGTCCTAACAAAAAACAAGTCCTCACATAGATTCTACCTTACTAATACTTAAAATACATAAAAACTTTATATTTCCCTATGCTTTGTCCTTACACTGGCCTGGAAAGACAATGCCATTGTCTGTTTCTCCAAGGACATTTCAAAGGAAGGGAACCTTACAGACTGTCGGAATTGTCACCATAAACCCTGATCTATGCATATTGCAAGGGACCACATTTTTCTACCCAAAACAAAGTTCATTCTTATTACAAATGCTTCAGTCTCTTTGGATGAGAGAGCACCATTTGTTTCATATAAAATATGAATACTAGACCCAAGGTCTTCTTTACTTTGCTTTAAGCATTCTTGGATCTGTAAACTTATAACCAAACATTAAGAATTAACAAAAGTTTATGATTACTGAGTCATTATACAGATGCTTTTCCCCTTATTTTATCAGTATATTATAGAATAGCCCAAAGCTAATACCTGAAATTACTGAAACTGGCTAGGTCAACCGCATGCTTCTTTATGTTTGTTGCAAACAAGTCTCACCAGTGTGTATTACTAACTATTGTGATGGTTATTCCAGTCTGGCTTTATCTTTGTTCATGGTTATTTCAAAATTAGTTTCACCCTTGTGTATACTTACTATTGTGGTGTTTTTTCTAAACTAACCTTACATTTGTTTATGATTATTTGAAAACCAGCTTGTGTATATTTACTACCGTCATTGTAATCAATCTACTATCCCCTGTTTGAATTCATAAAAACCCTTAACTCCTCCCAATCAAGGAGGCAGATTTTTGGGTCATTGCTAGACCAATGATCTCTTTGTTATCCTTACAAAAAAAAAAATTGTCTGACTTGGAACCACAGTATCTCAGGTATTTGTTTTTAAAGTGTATTGGAAGTAAAGAACCTGATTTTGCTCAGTATCAATGACACTATAGATACAACTGGTTGAGAGAATTATAAAGATATGATAGAAGAATTTGGAAAATTTACTATAATAGTACACATACCTACACAAACTACAAGTTACCTTACAATGTGTGTCCACTTTCTTGTTTAAGGTACTGGATCTGCAAAAGATTACAAAGGACAAATGATAGTTTTCCTAGTATGTGAATTTATAAACTTCAAGGTTAACTCTATTTACATTGTTCTGTCAGGCAATACATTTATTGTGGAAATTTTATCAGATATTTGCCTGGGCAGTAAATTACCTTAATACCTGATAAATGTCTGGGCAATGTGCATTTTGTCTCCTCACAGTCCCTTAGGAATTTATAATAAATCTGAAACTTCTCACTGGACTACACCCTTCAATCTACAGTCTCAAGCAAAACAGAATTTACCCAGGGAGTTAATGATTCTCAGTTTCCCTCTTTTGGCAAATTGCCACTACCTTGGCTTGGAGTTAACTCAAATGAAAACAGGTTTAGATATTTCTCAATCACAATAGGAGAAATTACTGAATCTACTGCTAAAGCTCTAGCTGCACAGAAAGTCATTAGATTTACTAGTTAAACTTGTTTTAGAAAGCAGTATTGCCAAACTTGTTACTTATTAGCTGAAGCAACAAGGCATTTTGCCATTGCCAACATTACCTGTTGTACCTGGTTACACACTTCTAGGGAAATTGAGATACAATTGCATGAAATAATTAAAAAGACCACATGATTTAAACAGGTAAGGCCTTCCTCAAAAACCTGATTTGATCACATTGATTTCAGTTGGGTAAATTCATGGGTCCTGGGTTTAGGAGAATACTATGATATAGGAAGTTGGACCTTTTATCACTCTAGTATTCATTATAGTCTCCCTAGTATACTGTTTTCTGTCAAGGGTTTTGAATGTGTGTCCCAAGCCACTTGTGATTTCTTTATGCCTGAGATCATTTGCCCAGCAAATGATTTGTGTCTGGGATGACATAAAAATGATGGTCATGGAAAAACTGGCATCATGAGCCCAACATGAAAATAACCTGCAAGTACTGCTCCCAGACCTTGGGAAGTAACTGCAAATGGGCTCAACACCTTACCTTAGATCACAACTCTCAATGGCTGAAAGCCAGATCAAACTGGGGGAATTGTTAAATAAACAGGCCCTAGATGGATTCCTTAATGCTAATCCCTACATTAGCAAACTGAATCTTAACTTGGTTTCTACCTCTTGTAAGTGTTCATTTCCCCAGAACCTGAAACATAACAACCTGCCATAATTTGCCAGGTTATTTCCTCTACTCCTTCTCCAGGGATCTTGATCTGTTCTATTTGGTTTTGTGCAGATATTTGTCCCCAGCTCGTATGATTTGTTTAAATTCTCTTCCTCACTCAGTGACCCATTTTCCTTATACTTTTCATTTCTGGGACTCTCCAGTCTAGCAGCGGTTCAATGCAACCCTCCCCCACCCCTTCCATTTTTCTCTGTGAAGCTTTTCTGCCAAAAGTTTCTTCCCTACTAGTTTATCCTGCCTCTGAGAGTCAGACAGAGTCATTCCAGAAAGATAGGACCCCAGAAAAGTCCATTCTGCATTTAAGGAATTCCACCAACAGCAACTGGTTTGAGTGATTGCACCATTCAGTCACAGCCATTTTGCTGCGATTTTCATCCCCACCCGCCTCAAATGGGGGCCATTTTGTTTTCAGCACTGGGTCTCTGTGAGCTTCTGTCTCTATACCTGGAGAAGCGTGGGGTTCTAACTCACTGATATGAGTTCTCCAGTAAGAGGGATCAAGACTGCTCGCTGCCTCTGGAGAACTCCCAAGCTTTGCACGGGACCCACTGAGAGGGAAAGGAAGAGGACCTGTAGATTCTCGATGGAAGTTCCCTACCTGATATTTTCCTGTCTTCAATTCAGCGTCTGTGGCATCCTTCTACAGTCTCTACCATTCTCCAGAGTATCTGGGGAGGTTTTCTCTGGGTATGGCTTCCATCACTGTGTTGATGACGTCACCCCTACAACACTGAATTTTTAAAAAGTGGTACAGGAGTTTGAACCCAGGACCTTGTACATGGGAGGCAGACACTCAATCACTGAGCTACATCTGCTCCCCAATAAGAGTTAATTTTTTCATTTGTTTGCTTTCAGTAGCTCCAGAGATTGAACCCAGGACCTCTACATGGGAAGCAGGAGCTCAACCACTTAAGCTACTTAATTTCCTCACTGATTTTTTTCTAATATTATCTCAACTTCAAAAAATAAAATAATAGACAAAAGGCAACAATTTATGGAAGCATTAGTCTGAAAAATTCTGCCCAGTCACATCTTAATTCTAAAAACAAACTCAATTGTTTCTCCAGTGTCAAGAAAGACACAAAAATGACTCCCCATTCTCTCGCGGACGAGTAGGCAGGACACTTACGCGCTGCCACCACCGCCGCTGCCGCTCCTACCTTTCCAGCAGCCACCGCCGCCCCTGTTTCTTGAGCTGAGTCCTCCCGCAGCCCCGGCGGCGCCCGGATCCTACACTCTGCCGTCCTCAGTCCGCCGCCCCTTAATTGTACCAGGCTTCTCTTCCCGCCGCGGAGATGGTGACTCGCTCCTGCCAGGAGAAGGCTCAGAAGCTGAAGAAACAGCACCTGCTCATTCTGTCTAAGCTGCGGAGGGAGGAGGGCAAGTACTGTGCTGACTGTGAGGCCAAACATATCGCTGATGTCGCTGCCCTCAGCTGATGCCTTCAGGGACCGGTGACCTTCCTGCCCTGCGTGGCCCAAGAGAATGCTGCGGGCTGTGTCCCACCGACCCCAGCTTTGACAGGAGGGAGGGAGGGGGGGCGCTGGGCTCCTCAGATCAACTCTCATTTCCACGGAAAGCGGCTGGGAGGTCAGATCCGTCGGCGCTGTCATTGCTTCCAGCCTACCCCTTTCCCTGGCTAAGGGCAGAGCCGGTGCCTGCAACTCCTTGCTTGGACTTTCTCTAACCTCGGACTCTCATTGGGCCGTGGCCCAAGCCGGGCTTGACGCGGAACACGGCCATGGCAGTGCATAGGGTTAAAGGGTTGCTCTCTTCCCATCGCTGCTCCCTGGTAGATCTGTGGGTGGGGCCACCCTTAGATCTAGTATCCTGCTTGGCTCTGTTCTGTGACACTGTGACTGTCGGTGCTGAGATGCTTGGTTTTCCAGGTGGAACCCTACCGCCTGCCCACCTGGCAGCCTCCTGAAAGAGGATGATGGTCTTTTTTAGTGGGTTGGCGAATTATTGAATAAAATAATTGGTGAGGGGTCAGTGTTATTATTATTATTAGTAGTAGTAGTAGTCATATTGTTTTTATGTTTGAATATTAGCCAGAATGAAAAGGAATTCCATTACTTGAGTCTTTTGGACAGTGGGCTTACGTTACTGAAGATATTAATAATTAGATAGTTTCTGACCAGCTAGATGGAAGGAGAATATGTGGACACTTGGTTGTGTGCTTCATAATTGTTGAAGGTTCATTTATATGTCCAGAGATGGAAAAGACCTAATTTTAGTTTGTTCTGCCACAGCCTTTGAAATAAACTATTTTTAGCCTGTATAGAAAAGAGAGATACATAAATGATTAGAGATTGGTTAAATGTCATGAAGAACTTCTCCTTCTTAGTAAAGAAATTGAAGAAAAATGTTTAATCAAATTCGTATCTCATAAAACTAAACCCACATTTTTACCTTTAATATTGATATAGTACCTTCTATGCCATTTCTACAAAAATATTACAATATTACTGGTAACTATAGTTGATGAATTATATTAGTTGTATTTTTCCTATTCATCACCAAATTCTTAACATCTTTTAGTTGAAGAGCATTCCTGTATTTATAGTATTAACCACAATCCTCATCTACCACCAAAATCACTGTTATACAACCCCTAGGTTAACCTTATGCTGTCTTTCAATTAACATTAATCTACCTAGACTACATCTTTCAACAACAATCCCAGATTATAAATAAGCATGTGTGTAATAGTCATTATAATGTGCTAATATCAACTTTATCCATTACAACATATATATAATTGACCTTATTAAACATTCTACATACATTCAGTATCATCTCCCACTTCTTAACCAGCATTCTGTCTCCTACTAACCCGTATGTTATACTGATTGATTTTCTTATGTTGAACCATCCTTGCATATCTGTCATAAAACCCATATGATCAGGGAGTGGATGTTGCTCAAACATTTTAGCACCTGCTTCCTACATGAGAGGTCTTGTGTTCAGTTCCTGGTGCCTCCTAAAAACAAACAACAAGCAAACAAATGGAAAAACTAACTAAGGGGAGCCTATATGGCTCAGTGCTTCAGTACCGGCTTCCCATATTTAAGGTCCTGGTTTCAATTCCTGGCACCAGTACCTCAAAACAAAAAACATATGATCATGGTGTATAATTTTAATGTGCTTTTGAATTTGGTTAGGAATTATTTTCCTGAAGATTTTTGTATCTATATTCATTAGAGATATTGGTCTATAATTTTCTTTTTTCATAATATTTCTATTTGGCTTTAGTATTAAGGTCCTTTAATTCTAGTTATTTTTAAATGTAAGCATTGAGGGCTATAAATTTCCCTGCCAGCAATGCCTTCACAGCATCCCAGTTTTTGATAGGTTCTATATATTTATCTTAGGACAAGTTCATTTATTGCATTTTTATCTCTTTTTTCCTTTATTTTTCCTCATTTTTGACTATTAATCTTCTGTCCAGATGTTCTATCCAGTGATGAGAGTGGTGTGTTTGAGTCTCCAAAATATTATTTTAGAAACTATTTCTCCCTTTAGTTTTGCCACTTATTGCCTCATTTACTTTGAGGCACACAGTTTATATGCATAAATATTTATTATTGTTATTTCTTCTTGTTGAATTGTCCCAGTTATAAATATATATTGACCTTCATATTTTATAACAGTTTGCATTTAAAATGTATTTGCTCCAATTTTAGTGCAGATACTCCACTACATTTTTGGTTACAATTTGCATGAGAAATATTTTTCCAACTTTCACTGTCAGCCTATTCATATCCTGCATCTAATGTGAGTATTTTGTAGACATCATATAGATGACTGATTTTTTAATCCTTTTTTCCAATCTGTGTCTTTTGTTTAGGGATTTCAGTCCATTAACAATCAATGCATTTATTATAAAAGCATTAATTACTTTGTTAATTTTATCTTTGGCTTTCCATTTTCAAATATTTCTATTGTCTGTCTCTTTATCCTTTTCGTTATCCTTACTAATAATATTAATTTCTACACCCTTTTCAAGCTTCTTTCACCTGTCTTTTCCTTTCAGGCTGCAGCACTCCCATTAATATTTCTTATAAGTCTAATCTCTTGGTGATGAGCTCTCTCAGTTACTGTTTTTCTGTGAGACTTTAATCACACTCTCGTTTTTGAAGGAGAGTGTGATTAAAGATTCTTGCCTGCCATTATTTTTTCTTTCACTATCTTAAATATATTATACCACTTCCATATCATCTCCATAGTTTCTGATTAGAATTCAGCACTTAGTTTTATTCAGCATTCCTTTTATGTGATAAATTGATTTTTTCTAGTCTTCAAAATTCTACATTTATCTCTGACACTTGACATTCTGAGTAGTATGTGTCTCAGGGTAGGTTTATTTACATTTATGTTTGTGGCATGCTGCACTTTGTGGATATTGATATTTATGTCTTTCATAAGTGTTGTGAAATTTACTGCCATATTTTCTCAACTATTCTTTCTTCTCCTGTTCCATACTCTCTCCTTTAAGGACACCAATAATGAATATGTTTGTGAATTTCATGTTATTATTCCATTCTCTGAGAACCTGCTCAATTTTACCCATTCTTTTCTCTCTTTGCTCTGCTGTATTTTCAAGTTCAGATACTTTGCTTCTAATTCACTTATTCTTTCCTCTGTTGAATGCCTCTAAAGTATTTCTATTTATTTTTTTATAGGATGCTTCACATATTTCCATGTCATCCTCACACAGGGTCCATGTTATTCTTTCTGTCATTCCAATTTTAATATATGTGCTGCTGAACAAGCACTGTCTAATGTATTTTTAATCTTATCCATTGTTTCTTTCATTCCTGTAGGATCTGTTACTTTTATTTGACAGTTTTCAAATAATTCTTTGTGTTCATCCATTGTGTTCATCATATCCTTAATCTTTTTAGCAATGTCATTGAAATTATTAATAACATCTTCGGGTTTTTGTGATGAGTTGTCTCAAATTTTTGTGTTTTCTTTTTTGAGATTTAATTCATTCCTTTCACTATGACATACCTGTTGTTTCTTAGCATAGTTTATAACATTTTTTTGATGTGCTCATTCTGTGCTCAGTTTCTTTCTTTCATCTATGGATTTCTTATTCTTTTGTTTTTTGCTACAGCTCCTCTTTGTTATTTGTTTCAACTTATTTTGAAATTTTACATTAGCTCATGCTTAACAAATCCTATTTTTCAGCTCTTATGAATCTGTTTTATACCCTGAATATATGGTACAATTTGTAATATTGCATTGTATGTGGACTTATTCTGTCCCAAGATCTAACTTCCTTTCCCCTATTCCTCCTGCAAGAATGGTAATCTGTTCTGTATGTTGTTTATTTGCCTCTGTATCTGTTTTTCAAGCAAATAAATTTTATTGATATATATTAATAAAACACAAAATTCATCCAAAGTGAACAATCAATGGTATTTGGTATAATCACATAGTTGTACATTCATCACTTCATCATTCTTAGAGCATTTCCATAATTTCAATAATAATAATAAACAAATAAGAAAATTCTTCACTTCTCAATCTCTCTCTGTTTCCTCTACTTTATATAGTTGTTATTTCTGGTATTATTGCACAATTATTTATTTTCTTATTAAGCAGTTTTATTGAGATATATTAATATACCATACAATCTACCAAAGTGTATAATCAATGGCTTTAGTATAATCGCAATGTATTTTTATCATCTCAAAAATTTGAGGAAAATTTCATTACTCCAAAAAGAATGACTCCAAAAGTCATTCTTCAGTACTACATAACCACTAATCTAATTTTATCTTTATAAATTAATTTATATTTATTTTGTATAAATGGAATCATACAATATGTAGTACTATATGTCAGCTCTCCTTCACTTAATGTAATATTTTTTTGCCTAATACTACCATTTTGTGATATGAAGATATATTTGTTCAGCTTCAAAGAAAAGTGGCCTTATATATGCAATTTTACCCATATTCATATTGCAAATAATGTATTTATATTTTGCATAATATATTCAGTTCATATAGGGCAATCATACAGTATTTGCCCTTTTGTGTCTGGCTTGCTTCATTCAACATAATGTGCTCCAAGTTCCTCCATGTTGTCATATGTTTCATTACTTCATTTTTTCTTAAAGGTGCATGATATTCCATCATGTGTATCCTCTACAATTAGCTTATCCATTCATCAGTTGAGGGACATGTGTGATGTTCCCAACTTTTAGTTATTGTAAATAACACTGCTTTGAACATCGATGTGCAGATGTCTATTTGTGTCACTGCTCCCAGTTCTTCTGGGTATATACCTAACATTGACATTGCTCGGTCCCATCGCAAGTCTATATTCAACTTCCTTATGAACTGTCAAAGAGTCCACCACAGTGGATGTGCAGTTTTACATTCCCAGCAACAGTGAATAACTGTTCCAGTCTCTCCACATCCTCTCCAACATTTACAGTTTCCTAATTTTTAATAGTAGCCAGTCTAATTGGTATGAAATGATGTCTCATAGCTTTTATTGGCATTTCCATTATCACTAGTGATGTTGAATGTTTTTTCATGTGTTAATTTGTCATTTGTATTTCTTCTTTGGACAGCTGTCTTTTCAGGTCTTTTGCCCATTTTTGAATTGGATAGTTTGTCTTTTTATTGTTGAGTTGTATGATCTCCTTATATATCATGGATATTAAACCCTTATCAGATTTGGGCTTGCAAATATTTTCAGCCATTGAGTCAGCTGCCTTTCCACCCATTTGACAAAACCTTTGGAGGTGCAAAAGACTTTATAATTTTGAGGATATCCCATTTATCTATTTTTTTTTTTTTTACTTTTGGCCTCATTCTTTGGGGATAAAGTTTAAGAAACTACAACCTGCCACAAGATCTTGAATGTTTTCTTACATTTCCTTATAGGAATTTTAAGGTTGTTGCTTTTATATTTAGATCCTTGATTCATTTATTTTTGTCTAAGATGTGAGATATGTATCTTCTTTCTTTCTTTTTGGTATGGATATACAGTTCTCCCAGCACCATTTGTCCAATATATTGCTTTGGCCCAGCTGGGTAGGCTTAACAGCCTTGTCAAATATCACTTGACTGTAAATGTGAGGGTCAATTTCTGAATTTTCTATTCAAATCCATTGATCAGTCCATCTATCTTTACATCAGTACCATGTTGTTTTTACCACTGTAGCTAAGAAATATACTTTAAAGTTAGAAAGTGAGACTCCTACTACTGGTGGAGGCAAGATGGCATCGATCCAGGTGGGTACTCATGAACTTGATCTCCGGGGATCACTGATTGTGGACAGGGTCCTGCCTGAGGGTCTGTGCTGTGGGTGCACGGAGTGAGAAGCTTGGGTCATCTAGCAGCGGGCAGATCAATGGCATGGAGTGATCGGTGGAGATACATGAGTTCTGAGCCTCCCTGTGGTGGTCAACTCAGATAACTCAGCCTCACCCACAAAGGAAATGGCTGGCTGGAGCCACAGATCCTACATCTGCAACTCCCACTGCTGGCATGAGCGAGCATACTCTGAGGGAGGGAGAGCTCTGACAGAAGGTGGAGAGGGGTTTAACTTCTGTGGATTTGGCTGCCTGGACACACTCATAGCTTTGGGGAACAGATAAGCCAGCTCAAAACAGTGCCAGGCTGAGGGGAGAGGTGAAACTGCTAAGCAAACTTGATTTACCAGCAGCCCACTGACACTGAGGCCTGGCCCCAGAGGGGGCAAGTCAGCCAATTTTATCACTCTGCACTGACAAGCATCAAAGCTTCTGCACTCCTGGGGAGGTCAGGAAGTGAGTAGGGCTTGATTAGTCTCCACGAGCCTATTTAGGGTCCTCTCGGTGAAGGGGGTGATCTAGCAGAAGACTTCTTTTGGGTCCCTTATACCCTCCCTCCCCCCAAAAAAGAAGACAGCCAGTTTAAAAAATGAATTCCTTTTTTTTAATTTAGTATAATACCAAAAATCTGCCTCAAAACCTACAGATAGAACCCTGAAGGGAAATTGATATACCCAAGCAGGCTGAGAGGATCCGCAAGTACACTAGAAGGAACACTTCCTCCTTAGCTTTGTTTGACTGCTTGATGGTGTGATTGTTTGGCTTTTCTCTGTTTATTTGCTGTCTCTTGCTTTTCTTTCTGCTTTACTCCCCCCTTTCTGTTTTCCTTCATTTTTTTTTCATTAGGTACTGCTAGCTTACCTCTTCTTTGCTGTGCTTCTTTTTCAGTGATTTCCCATTCTCTGTCTATACTGATATTGCATCACCAGCTATCTCTTATCCTTCCCTCATCTCTCTGCCTTCTGCTTTCTGTTGTGGTTCTTAGACACCACGCTTTTTCATTAGCCCAAAACTTGCGCTAACTACTTTGTTTTCTTCTTTTAAAAAAATAATATTAGCCTTTCCTTTTAGCCTTTTCTTTACTATTTCTCTCCCTACTCATCATTCTAGCCTTCTAAATCATTATATATATATTCCTCTATTTGGTTTCCCAGCCCATTGTAGGTACTCCACTTTTTTTCCTATTACACTACATACACACGTTAAATATTCATTTCATTAAGTCCTATTTGACCTCTCTACTAACTTTCACTACTATTACTATTATCCTTCTTCCTTTCTCACATCTTTCAATTATTCTGGAACTAATCTTTTGCCTTCAAGGTAACATAGAAAGAAGCAAGGAAACAAAATAAGAAGAAAAAGTGTCAGAGAAAACTTAACACACACACAGAACCACGAACTAAATAAAACTCTAGAGGAGAGAGATGCTAATGAACTGAATAAACCCAGCAAGATAAAATGATGACTAGAGGGCAACAAAAAATTACAAACCACACTGAGAAACAAGAAGACATGGACCATTCCAATGAACAAACTAAAAACCAGGAATATATACAGAACATCGAACAACTAATCAAAGCTTTGAAACATATATCATGGAACAACTTAATGAAAGGAAGAGATTAAGGATATAAAGAAGACACTGAGAGAACATACTGAAGAAATTGTAAACATACACAAAAAGATAACAGATATGATGGTGATCAATGGCACAAACCAAGAAATAAAAAAGATGGTGGAGTCACATAAGAGCAGATTTGAACAGGCAAAAGAAAGAATTAGACACGTGGAAGACAATATAGCTGAAATCAAACAGATAGTTGAAGAGATAGACAAAAAAGTAGAAAAAATCCAGCAGGGACTCAGGGATTTAACTGACAACACAAAATATGCAAACATATGCATCATGGGCATCCCAGAGGGAGAAGAGAAGAGAAAGGAAACAGAAAGAGTGTTGAAGGAAATAATGGCTGAAAACTTCCCAACTCTATTGAGAGAGATGGATGTGCAGATCCAGGAAGCAAAGCGCACCCCAAACAATATAAATCCCAAAAGGCCAACTCCAAGACATATACTTGTCAAAATGTCCAATGCTCAAGACAAAGAGAAAATACTCAAGGCAGCAAGAAAAAAGAAACCATCACATACAAGGGAAGCACAATAAGATTAAGTGCTGATTTCTCATCTGAAACCATGGAGGAAAGAAGACAGTGGTATGATATACTCAAAGTACAAAAAGAAAAAAACTTCCAGCCACAAATTCCCTATCCAGCAAAACTGGCATTCAAAAATGATGGAGAGTTCAAAATATTCACAAATAAACAGAAATTAAGAGAATATGTCAATAATAAACTGGCACTTCAAGAAATACTAAAGGAAGTTCTACAAGTTGAATGGTAAAATCAAGGGAGAGAGAGTTGGAGGAGAGTTTAAAAACATCTAAAAAGACAAAAACAGAAACAAAACAATATATGACATACATTAATCCAGAGAAAATATTGCTGAAGTAAGAAATTCATTACGAGTAGTAACACTGAATGTTAACAGATTAAATCCACCACTCAAGAGACACATATTGGCAGAATGGATAAAGAAAAATAATCCATCTATATGCTGTCTACAAGAAACTGACCTTCAACCCAGGGATTCAAGGAGGCTGAAAGTAAATGGCTGGAAAGGAATTTTACAAGCTAACAATAGCCAAAAAAGGGCAGGAGTAGCTATTCTTAATATCAGACAAAATAGACTTTAAATGCAAACCTATTGTAAGAGACAAAGATGGACACTATATATTAGCAAAAGGGGTAATCTCTCAAGAGGAGAGAACAATCATAAGCATTTACGCACCTAATCGGGGTGCCTCAATTTACATGAGGCAAACTCTGGAAAAGCTAAGTGGGGAAATAAATGACTCTACAATTATAACAGGGAACTTTAATACACTATTATCTTCATTAGACAGAACATCTAGATAGAGAATCAATAAAGAAAAAAAGACTCTCAACAATACATTGGAGGACCTGGACTTAATAGCCATATACAGAACACTACACCCAAATACAGCAGGATTCACATTCTTCTCGAGGGCATGTGGATCTTACTCCAAGATAGACAACATGCTAGGCCACAGAACAACTCTCAATGAATTCAGAAAGATTGAGATTATACAAAGTAATTTCTCTGATCACAATGGAATGAAATTGGAAATCAATAAGGGCCAGAGAAACAGGTTAGGCACAAGGATATGGAAGTTAAACAATGCACTCTTAGGCAAACAGTGGGTCAAGGAGGAAATCTCAAAAGAAATCAGTAACTTCCTGGAAACTAATGAAAACAAAAACACAACATATTAAAACCTATAGGATGCAGCAAAAGCAGTCCTGAGAGGGAAGTTCATAGCCATAAATACATATATTAAAAAAGAAGAAAGAGCTATAATTGAAGACCTAACTGCACACTTGGAGGATTTGGAAAAACAACAACAAACTAAACCTAAAGGAAGTAGAAAGAAGGAAATAACAAATATCACAGCAGAACTACATGAAATAGAGAATAAGAAAGCACTAGAAAAAATAAGCAAAACCAAAAGCTGGTTCTTTGAGAATATCAATAAAATTGACAAACCCTTAGCCAGACAAACAAAGAAAAAGAAAGAACAGATGCAAATACACAAAATAAGGAATGAGCAAAGGGATATCACTACTGACCCCACAAAAATAAAGAGTATCATAAGAGGATACTTTGAAAAATTATGTGCCAACAAGAAGGATAACTTAGAGGAAATGGACAAGTTTCTAGAAATGCACAAACAGTCTACATTGATGAAAGAAGAAATTGATGAACTCAACAGTCCAATTACAGGTAAAGAGATAGACTCAATCATCAAAAACCTCCCAACTAAGAAGAGTCCACAGCGAGATGGTTCACAGCTGAATTCTACCAAACATTTTAGAAAGAGCTAACACCAATTCTACTTCAGCTCATTCAAAAAATAGAAGTAGAAGGAATATTGCCTAACTCATTCTATTGTGCCAATATTACCCTCATACCAAAACCAAACAAAGATACCACTAGAAGGGAAAATTACAGACCAATTTCTCTAATGAACTCAGATGCTAAAATCCTCAACAAAATACTTGCTAATCGCATTCAACAACATATCAAAAGGCTTATACACCATGATGAAGTGAGTTTCATCCCGGGTATGCAAGGATGGTTCAATATAAGAAAATCAATCAATGTAATACACCACATAAACAAACTGAATGAAAAAAAATCACATGATCATCTCTATAGATGTAGAAAAAGCATTCGATGAAATACAGCACTCTTTCCTGATAAAACACTGCAAAAGATAGGTATAGAAGGAAACTTTCTGAATATGATAAAGGGTATATATGAAAAATCCAAACCTAAAATCATCTTCAATCGTGAAATCCTAAAAGCCTTCCATCTGAGATTGGGAAAAAGACAAGGATGTCCACTATCACCACTCTTATTTAACATTGTCTTAGAAGTACTTGCTCAAGCACTAAGGCAAGAAAAGGATATAAAAGGCATCCAGATTGGAAAAGAAGAAATAAAAATTTTATTATTTGGAGATGACATTATCGTATACATAGAAAGCCCAGAGAAATCTACAACAAAACTTCTAGAACTTATAAAGGAGTTCAGTAATGTTGCATGCTATAAGATCAATGCTTAAAAATCAGTAGCATTTCTGTACACCAATAACGAGCAATCGGAGGAGGAAGTCAAGAAAAAAATGCCATTTACAATAGTAAATAAAAGAATCAAATATCTAGGAATAAATTAAACTAAAGCTGTCAAGGACTTATATACAGAAAACTACACAACACTGTTAAAGGAAATCAAAGAAGACTTAAATAAATGGAAAAATATTCCCTGTTCATGGATAGGAACACTAAACATCATCAAGATGTCTAACCTACCCAAACTAATCTACAGATTTAATGCAATCCCAATAAAAATCAACACTGTATTTTTTAAGGAACAGGAAAAACTATCCACAAAATATATTTGGAAAGGTAAGGGGCCCCAAATTGCCAAAGACATATTGAAAAAGAAAAATGAAGTTGGAGCTATCACATTACTGGAGTTTAAAACATATTACAAAGCTACAGTGTTCAAAACTGCATGGTATTGGCACAAGGATAGACCTGTTGATCAATGAAATCGAACTGAGACTTCTGATACAGATCCTCGCATGTACAGTCATCTGATATTTGACAAGGCTACCAAGCCCACTCAGTTGGGAGAGAATGGCCTCTTTAACTAGTGGTGCTCGGAGAACTGGATATCCATTTCCAAAACAATGAGAGAAGAATACCATCTCACACCTTATACAAAACTCAACTCAAGATGGATCAAAGATCTAAATATTAGAGCCAAAACCATAAAGACCTTGGAAGATAATGTAGGAAAGCATCTACAGGACCTTGTAATAAGAAATGGTTTCATGAACTTCACAGCCAAAGCACGAGCAGCAAGCGCAAAAATAGATAAATGGGATATCCTCAAAACTAAAAACTTCTGCACCTCAAAGGAAGTTATTAAGAAAATAAAAAGGCAGCCTACACAATGGGAGAAAATATTTCATAACCATATATCTGATAAGAACCTAATATCCTGCATATATAAAAAAATCCTACACCTTGAAAATAAAAAGACAAGCAATCCATTTAAGAAATGGGTAAATGACCTGAAAAGACATTTCTCCAAGGAAGAAATACAAATGGTTAAAAAGCACATGAAAAAATGCTCGACATCGCTTGCTATGAGGGAAATGCAAATCAAAACTACAATGAGATACCATCTTACACCCATTAGAATGGCAGCTATTAAAAAACAGCAGAATATAAGTGTTGGAGAGGATGTGGAGGAATAGGAACCCTCATCCACTGCTGGTGGGATTGTGGAATGGTCCAGCCACTGTGGAGGACAGTTTGGTGATTCCTCAGAAAACTAACAATAAATCTTCCATATGTTCCAGCAATTCCACTGCTGGGTATATACCCAGAAGAGCTGAAAGCAGACACACACAGATATATGCACAACAATGTTCATATCGGCATTGTTCACCATTGCCAAAAGTTGGAATCAGCCCCGGTGCCCATCAACAGATGAATGGATAAGCAAAATGTGATACATACATACAATGGAATATTACTCAGCTGTAAGAAGGAATAAAATGCTAACACATGGAATAATGTGGATGAATCTTAAAGACCTTAAGTTGAGTGAAGCAACCCAGGCATTGAAGCATGAACAATATATGAACTCACTGATTTGAACTGAGGTAAGAGAGCATTCTCTGAGAACCATTGTCTGAAAGATAGGTTAACAAGGGAGAGAAAGAGAAGAGTAGGCTGTGAGCCATCACCCATATGGACATAATCTATGGTAAAGGGATAGATTATAGTTGCACATTGAAGGATAGGACAGAGGGGTAGTGATATTACTGGGTTTGGTGGTGCAGGGTTGACAGGTGGATAGATTAGGAATGGCAGATTGGAATACCCAGAGCATGTAACTATGAATCTTGTCATTCCATGAGTCAAGACTGTGGAGTGTCATATGCCACAGGGGTATGGTGTGGAAGGAACACTTAAGATCAAATGGGGTATTTAGTGATCACGGGAAATGTTTTTCATTACCTTACAGTCATGGACACAGAACATGGTAAATATCATCAAAAATTATTAAACTGTACAGTCTAAATTGTAAACTATACTGTAAGCCATCAACAATGTTTAGTTGCTATACTTTACTGTCTGTATAACCGTTATAAAAATGCTAACATCCATTTAAAAAAGTTTTTAATATGGGGTGGGGAAGAAGGAGGTTGAATATCTGGGAGTCTAGTATTCCATGTTTGACTCTGTTGTGACCTAAAACTTCTTTGAAAATTAAATGAAAATTTGGGAGACACTGGGAAATGAGAGGGAGAAGGTGTCATGGTACACTGGACATCTGATAATGCAGTGATAAAAGGAAAAAGAATAATTTTTTTTTGAAAGGATTTTTGTTTGTCTTTTTTTTTCCATTTTTTGAATGTCCCAATCCACTAACTATATTTTATTCTTTGTTTAGTTTCTTTGTTTTTTCTTCTGAGCTTCCTTGTACTTATCCCTTGCAATTAAGCTTATCATTATTATTTCTTTTTCCTATTAATTGTATTTCATTATTATATGGGCTTCATGTTCAGGGAAGGGTTGGATCACAGAAGGGTTACAATGGGGCTGCAGAAATTCATTTGTGGGGGCTGTCTGGGATGGGGGATTCATGGGAGTAAGTTCATCTTAATATACATGAAAGATATATACAATTGTTCAAATGATCAAGGGATGTGGCATGGTCACAGAGGGTAAACAATCACTCAATAAATGAGGGAATCTGAATTCTCAGCCTGGAGAGCTCTGCCACATTCTCCAAGGGAGCAGCAGCAGTCCCCTGAGTGCAGAGGCAGTGTCTGGCAAAAGAGGATGGTCTACTGATGTGTTCTTGTTATTGAGGACTAGCCTTATGAGTCTTTGCTCTTGTAATTGAAACTTAGCCTACTGTTATGGGGTGCCTAAGGGTTGCCCCCTGAGAGCCTCCTTGTTGCTCAAATTTGGCCTCTCTCTAAGCCAAGCTCAGCATATGAATGCATTATCTTCCCCCCAATGTGCAACATGACTCCTGGGGATGAGCCTCCCTAGAAATGAGGGATTAATACCAAGTGTCAACTGGACACATGATTGGAAAAAGACCTTGAATAAAAGGGGGATAGGGTAAAGAGAAATGATTTCATGTGGCTAAGAGACTTCAAAGAGATTCGGGAGGTCATCCCAGAGATAATGCTTATGCACACCTCAGTAGGATCTCATAGAACAACAAAGTGGATATCACCCCACACAGAGGGGCTCCTGAGGGCTCTGGAGACACCCAGGTCCTATATAAGTGGGGATAGCCCCAGAGATTGATGCTTTATTAGTGGGTTCCTCTTTGGAATCTGTGCTCCTGAGAGTGACAGAGTC